>QXTE01000129.1:2240744-2316831 GCA_003942145.1 Platysternon megacephalum | reverse complement strand
GGACCAGCCACAGACCAAGGGGAGCAGGAGCACAGGCGCCCGAGGCCAAGCTGTGGGGAAGCGCTGAGCAGGAGCAGGGACCAGCCACAGACCAAGGGGAGCAGGAGCACAGGCGCCCGAGGCCGAGCTGTGGGGAAGCGCTTACCTTGCCCAATGCACGGGCGTCGGGGTCCTCTTTCTTCCTCCACCGGACCGCCGCCCGAGGCTCTTTTGTTCTCCGTGCCCCCCGCTGTGGCTGACCGTGGAGGCTGAGCCAGGAGGCAGCCTCCCGTTTCCTCCTGAAGCCCTGCTGTTGCGGCCGTCGCCGGGCTCGGGCCACGTGAGTCCTAAGTGGAGCTGCAGAGCTCTGCCCAGCCGCTGGCGCCCCCGCCGGCAATGATAATAATTGCATGGAGCGGCCGCACGTGTCAGCGCGCCGCCGGCAGCCCAGCACAGGAACGCTGTTAAAAAAAAAAAAAAAAAAAAAAAATGGCAGCGCTGCTTTTTGGCGCCCCAGGCAACCGCCTAGTCTGCCTAATGGTTGCACCGGCCCTGCCCAGATCCCTAAGTGGCCCCCTCAAGGATTGAACTCATAACCCTGGGTTTAGCAGGCCAATGCTCAAACCACTCTACCCTGAAAGGGGGAACTACTTAGTGACCCGTCTGGAGGGCTGAATCATGAAGAAGCTGCAGAGTGGGAGTGACTGAGTGAAACTGTAGAAACGGGTGTTGGCCTGGCAGAGCTAATCCCCAGAATGGCCAGGAGGAGACGCTGTTGAGCGGTGAGTAACGTAACCCTGTCGCACCTCTCTATGTAGCTCTACGGCACTGTGCACAAGCATTAACAAATAATGGGTGTCTCTCACATGCTTGGTTCAGGCAAAGTTCAGTTGCTTATTTGAATGTTGTTTGCACATTGTTATAAATGTATTTTATTTCTCTGTGCCCATGTTTGCAGTAGAGGGGCAGGATTCCATTGTGTGCTGACTGTCCTCAATTCTCCTCAACTTCAGTGGGAACAGAGTCCCTCAGCACATCACAGGCGCCTCAAAAGATTTCCTGTTAAAATCAGACCTAGCAAAACAAGGCGAGGCAAAGGGTTGAGGCAGTGGTGGGGTATGGGGAGGATATGAGTTACAAGAGCAAAGGGGAATATGTGATATGCTTCCATTACTGTACTCCGCTTGGGGGAATTTCACCCCTGTGAATTAAAGGTTATCTGTACCAGTGTGAATTTCACTCAAGGCTTGAGTTTTTGAGTCCTACTTAGACCCACAACATAGGGTGTAAGGGTTGCACAGGACTTGTGCTGGCTTACTGCACAGGGCTTAATTTCATCGTTTGTTGATTCCTTTCTTTTTGAGTTTGCTAAATTGGGCTGGAACTCTCATTAAAAAGTCTCTTTCATGAGACTCCTGGAACTTTCTGCTTGGAAACACCAGACTAGCAGCCATTTTTTGCAGTATTTAGGTATTTCTGCCCTATGATGGGGTGGATAAACACCACGCTGGGGAGGGGGGGGGCAGGAACAACTCTGGGCCTAGGAAGCCCTGCCTCAGCTGGTCTGCTGGGCCTGCTCCAGTTGGAGGAGGGGCTTAAAAGGGAGTCTCTCTCCACCCACCACAGCAGGGTGGTGGGTGGAGAGAGACAGACCTACACTCACTGCAAGGGAGGGGTTATGCCAGGAGAGTATCTCCAGAAGTAGGACTGCTGCACAAAGCTGAGACTCCCCAGCCTGCAGAGGCCTGTGGGCCAGGTTGCAAGAGACATCAAACCATGACATACCCTGAGGACAGAGAGGTAGGAAGAGACCTGGGGGAGGGCATTAGCTGGACGGCAGGTAATGGGCACCTTCCTTATAGCGCCCAAGAGGAACCTGGTGGAGTGGGGGAGCCCAGGTTCCCGTACGCTGTGCTGCCATGGACTGTAACCGCTAGGTGGGGGGACCAGCCCTGCTCAGATGCCCCAGATGCTAGTCCACCCAAAAAGACCACAAATGCAAGATGCTCAAAAATGAAATATACGTTCAGGGGAAAGTGTTTTTCCAAACTGATTGGAAGCACAGAAATAGCTTTTCATGTCTGGATTCAGTTTGAAATGAAAACTTGGATCATTTGTTGTTTTTCTACAGACTAGTTCACCCAGCTATAATATTTCTTCAAACAATACCCAGTAAGCTGCTTGAATTCACTCATCAGTAGTATTTTCACAAATTAATACTAGATCTGATCAATACAAAAAAAAATCAAACACTTTTTTCATTAAAACTTTCCAAAAAACATAGTAACAAATTGTCACTATTTTTGACCTGCTCTACTGAATAGATATTAATTTTCATACTGTTTAACAAAAATAAAAAAAAATCAGACTTTATGTATTGATACTCTGAGAGAATGCTCAGAAAACTGACTATATTCCAAGAGGAATTTGGATACAGAAGCTAGTCAGTTGACTTTATCACTAGGAATGAATATTTTTGTATGGTTCCAGCATCTTCTTGTTCTATATAGGGTGACATGTAAACTGAAGACAGATGAAGCTGAGAAAAGGCTGGAGGCTTTGAAATGTTGAAATAAAAATAAAACTCTGACTAAATGTTTCCCAACACTTTTTTTAAATTTTATTCTTTTTGTCATTTCCTGGACCCAAATGGTAAAATTTCCCCAAATGGACTGAAAAGTTATTTTGAGAAGTGGGGAAACACAAACTATGAGCAAAACAACACAGATGAGACAAAGGGCAGCTAAAATTGAATGAAAGGAAATTTGCTAAAATGTCAGCTAGAGTGCATTGGACAAGGAATCAAAATAAGATGGCTGACAATAAAAATAAGGAGAAAATGGAACTTATTTAAGGGTTCAACTACTATGATAGAGGAATGTAGCTGGATGAATGTAACAATGATATATAGCACTTTGCATTATTAACCTACATCACAAGGATGGATTAATTGGTATTTGAATTCTCATTTTACAGTAGGGGAAATTGTGACGGAGAGGTTAAATGACATTCCCACGATCATAGAGTAAGTCTCCTGGAGGTTGGATTGAACTCAGGACTTCTTGGCTCTTTGTTTTATCTTCACACCTTTACACCATTCCTCTTACAGGGCCAAATCATCCCTCTGTAACAGAATGGCATGCCCCTTCAAGGCCCAGGACTGGCCATCCCTGTTTAATTAGCTGCACTATGTTGGCTGTAGGACTTAAAAAGGGAGGGAGCCCAGCAGCTGGGGGGCTGGTTGGGGAGCAGAGCAGCTGAGCTGGGTCATGGCAGGAGAGCTGAGTTACACGAAAGGCGATCTCCTGTGGTGAGCCCCTGAGATGAGGGACCAGGCTCCAGGGAGGCCGGCCTGGGGCCAATGTTCCACAAAGGAACAGGGAACTGAAGGGAAGCACAGGAGGGTCGTAAGACCATTGTAGCTTACGTGGTAACCGGACTCCAAGCGGAGAAATGCCCAAGGGGTCAGTGCGCTAAGAGTGAACAGAACTGTGAGTTGATCCCAGGAGCAGCCAAAGACCTCTAGTGTTAACTTGGGACTGTTGTTGAAGGTGGTGTCCTGTGTCTACCCCAGAAGTAGGGTGACCAGACAGCAAATGTGAAAAATCGGGACAGGGGGTGGGGGGGCAATAGGAGCCCATATAAGAAAAAGACCATAAAATCGGGACATCTGGTCACCCTACCCAGAAGGGACTGAACTCTTAAGTGACCTGGCTGGAGGACTAGGCCAACAGAGACCCAGACAGTGGTGACCAAGGGGGAATGCCCAAAAACCCTGCACCCATCCACCAGGGGGCTTTGGCAGTGAGTTGCTTCTGTACACCTGCGGTTTGGTCTGGGATGGCCCTGTAATACCTTCCTATGGGAAAAACACAGAAGGGCTACAAAACCATGGGATTATCCTGTGGTGTGTGCAGGTTATGTGGCCCATGGAGGTGGCAAGGAGTGTGGCACTCCCAAGCCATTCATGTCCCAAGCTCAGTGAGGAGATTCAGAGCACAGATTGGGTTCACAGGCTGTCAATGTCAGCATTACCTTGGGCTGAAAACTCCCCATTTTTATTCAGGGAAGGATGATGCAGCGTTGAGTGACCCTGCTCCCCCCCACACTCCCATAGCCATGTCCTTGTCTCTGACTCATAGAGTCAGAGGAGATGGGTGAGAGAAGAAATAGTCACTGGGGTCCTTCTTTCCTCTACGAAGGATGGGTACTCAGATACTGTGGTGATGGGTGCAATATACAAACCTGAATAGACTGAAGTGGAATGGAATAGAATAGTGAGCATCAGTACGTAACACACCACTTGTCATATTCATTTTCTCTCTCCTTACCCTCTCCTCTCACTCCTTTATCTCCTTTCTTCTCATTTTTAGTGATTAATCTTTTAGTATGCACTTAAATCATCAAATATCGATAAAGAACTCAAATGTTATGATGCCTAATCAACTGCTACACCAAAGTGAAGACATTTATTTTATTATCTGCTGATGGGCCAGATTCTGATCTCAATTACAGTCAATACAAACACCTGTCAGGGATGGTCTAGATAATACTTAGTCCTGCCATGAGTGCAGGCGACTAGACTAGATGACCTCTCCAAGTCCCTTCCAGTCCTATGATTTGCATCACTGGACTGTAAGTGAGATCACAATCTGGCCAGATATTTCTTATCCTTTCCAAAGACAAGAATGAATTTCTTATTTGCTCGCAACTGGCATTTGTTGAATTCATTTGTACTCAGTGCGTCTTCCCCACTCTCCTAAAAAAACACAAACAAAAAAGGGTACGTGCAGTTTCAACATACTTGATTCACTTTCTATTGCATCACTCTCAAAACATATCACCAGAAATGATGAAGCCACTTAAACTTTCAAACAAAAAATCCAAAACAGTTTATGTTCACAAATTGTACAGAGTTAAACAATCTTTGCAAATATTGTTTCCTGTGGAGCAAGTTCAATAACATAGGAATTTAATGACAAAAGGATAATACACCAACAGCTATTTACAGAAGAAGAGGGAGGTGTTATTATGAAAAGGCTATTTTCTCCCACAGTCTTCCAAACAGGAACTAAATAGCTGAACTTGCAAAACCACTAAAGCATCGTATGAAAACCCAACTCAGAGAAAAATACAGCCCCAAGCATTCTCATAATGTCTGTGTGCATTTGACAAGCAGAATGGAAACTTTGGTACCATTTTTTCTAGTCTATAAATCTGTGAATTATACTCCAGTTGCATCACATTAAATAGGAAACCATTATCTTTATAGTTGAATTAAAAAAAAAAGTGAATGAAAAAGAGAAAACGGAAGTTCATCACTTAGAAAAATAAATGTCTCTGACAAAAATCTACCCCCTGACCAGGGCCGGCTCCAGGCACCAGCTTAACAAGCAGGTGCTTGGGGCGGCCCCTCGGAAGCAGAGTTAAAGCTGGAGGGGAGCAGAGTTAAAGTTGGTTTTTGAATGTCCTAATTTAGCTATGTATATTTAATGGCCTCACAAATCATGTAACCTATTTAGATAGCCAACTAGCTATCTTCTCTGAACTGTTTATTTCCATACCTTTGAATGCTTAGGTTGTTTTTTAGTGTAACATTCCTTGGTACTTATGTTAAGACTTTTTGAGCAACTCTATTAATTTTAAGTCTAATTTACCTCTGTAAGGATCCCAAGTCTGGCTTTTCCAAACCAGCCCAGTGATGTTTTTGGATGGCTTTCCTCCACCCCACACTCCAGATATGTGCCTTCAATCTTTGTTTAAATTTGTTGCCGTGCTCTCCCTCCAATCTAACTGAAGCATCGGAATGGCTAAGCCATGATTGTAAAAGATGGAAAGCAAATTTTTATGCAGACAACTTTTCAGCTAGCAATAAAATGTAACCCAACAATCCACTACATTTATTTTGCTGGAGGTTGAAATGCCTTTCTGTCCCCAGTAATTAAGTTCATTCCAAAGTGCGTGATCCCCATGAAATGTAAGCAAATTATAGCCTGATACTACCTGTCAGATGGAGAGTAGAGTCTTCACTGTAAAGGTATTTGGCCATCTAAAACAGGGGGCTGATCATTGTTACATCGCATCACCTCACTTCAAATGTTTGAGTGGTTACAAACTGTTTTGCTGGACAGGAAAAGACCCAGACCAAAGCTGATTTCCAGGGATGTGTTAATGGTCTCTCTCTTTTTTAAATATCCCCCACCCTAACCCCACATTCTCATCTAGGGTCAGCACAGATGCATGCTTAATAGGACTGTAACAAAGTGCTTTGAATTTTTTGTATTAACAGACTTATGAATACATCTTTGTGCTAAGAACCAGAAGAAAAATGTGCTAAATATTCTATCATGATACAGTTTGTGCTGGGACTGGCATTACGGAGGGAAGGGAGGGCCTTAGTATATTTCACATTCCAGGTTTGTTGTCAACTGAGCTTAAAAAGATAAAGTATAATTTGTTGCTTGCTATCAGTCATGAGAAATGAAGCCTGATAATTTTGAAGTAATGTTTAGATTGCCATTCCTGGGCTATTACACTAGTTGATAATGTTGGGAGAAGGGATTTATTTTGCTCTTTCTTGCAGTAATAAGTCTCAAGTTAATAATGGTGCAGGCTTGAAAGTCTGCTTTGCTTGTAGCTGATTGGGTAGCAGGTAGAAGCTAAGATCTGATTTGTAATGAACTGGCATTATATCACTTCCAAAAAGTGCCTTTTGGCACTGCAATGAAGAGTTATTAACAGTGTGGCTGGATGACCATGGAAAAATAACATGCTATTATGAATGGCCCTAATGACCAGTGAACTTGTTAGTTTAGGGCATCATTTTACTTAACACCAAGGCTGCTTTACACTGCACTACTCAGGCAGTGGAAAGGGGCCCTGGTATAAATGAGAATTGGGCCCTTAGAAATATTCAGCTCTCTGTACTCTAACTTTCAAGGACAATATTGATCAGCCCAGAATATTTCCCCAGATATGAATGGGAACTTGCAGCTTCAACATTCTGCCCAGGCTTAGGCCTCAGAATGTTCTTGTAACAAGTGAGAGTCTATATCGAAAGTACTAGGCTAATTCTGAGAGTGCCAGCTTTTAACCCTTGAATACCTTTGTAAAAGTGTGTTATGCTTGTCACCGTGCCTGGCATGGATCACAGCTGAGAGAGCCAATCTCAGGTCAGACTGATAAAAACTGGGCAGACAATCCCACACTGGCAGTTTATTCTATTATCAGATTTAACCAAACCAGCCACAAAAGTGTGCTCCTGGATCGCTGTATTGGCTTAATGTGGAGCCACAGTTAGTCCTCTGAGACCCTCCAGCCCATATTACCACCCAGGCAAACTGGACTTCTGTGATGAAAGGTTATTAAAACCAAAAATCACCACACATTAGGCTCTTTTAGCCCCAGAGGCTGGTCACTTACCCAGGTCAATGGATGCTCAGGACCTTACACCCAGAAACAATGCTGGAGCCAATCCTTTAAACTAACTAAAGCTTTCTTAACTAAGAAAAAGAAATGGGAGTTAAGTGGTTCAAACAGGTAAAATACATTACAGTTGGATTAGCGTATGTAGTCCAAAATGTTAGGAAGGATGTTAAATCTGCTAATTTTCTATGTCTTCCTGGGTTTCCCAAATGGCTTTGGGGACCTCAGTCCTTTTGTTCAAAACTTCTCCTGTCAGAATTCACCAGTCCAGAGATGGGGTAGGAAAGAGGTAGCCAGGGGCCTTTGTTTTCCCTTTTTATATCTTGACCCTTTTTGCTGGAAAAATCCTGGCTGTGTCCTGGGTCAGGCAGTTTCATGGTGTACGTGCTTGGCCATCAGTCCTTCATATGAATTGCAATTCTAGCTTGCTACCTGTGTACAGTCCGAGGTGTCTTCGGGTAGGACGTGCAGATGCCCTTGTTTACAGCTCCTTTGTTTCCAAAGAACTAACCTGTGGGCGTTTCTCAAACATAGCAAAATGTCATAACTCCACACACAATGTTGATATATACATTACAACAAGCTAATACTATTCAGCAGATTGCAACTTTTCCAGTGATGCCTCACAAGGCATACTTTGTACAAGATTTATCACTATTTTGTAACAGTGGTGACCGTATTAATTAATGTCCCCTTCCCCTTTGGACAGCATTACACGCTCTCAGCCACTCTGTGGCTCATCCACAGAAGATAGCTCAATGCTCCTGTTCCCAGCTAATGGACTTAGGGCAAAATTTTGCAAGTCTCTAAGGGACTCCATTTGCAAAAGCCCTTTGGGTGCTTTTGGTGGTATATTGAAACTGTAAACCAGGGGTCGGCAACCTTTCAGAAGTGCTGTGCCGAGGCTTCATTTATTCACTCTGATTTAAGGTTTCGCGTGCCAGTAATACATTTTAATGTTTTTAGAAGGTCTCTTTCTATACGTCTATAATATATAATTAAACTATTGTTGTATGTAAAGTAAATAAGGTTTTTAAAATGCTGAAGAAGCTTCATTTAAAATTAAATTAAAATGCAGAGCCCCCCGAACTGGTGGCCAGGACCCGGGCAGTGTGAGTGCCACTGAAAATCAGCTCGCGTGCTGCCTTCGGCACACGTGCCATAGGTTGCCTATCCCTGCTGTAAACTGTCACTTTAGATACTCAGAAGTTTTTCCTGGTTCTGCTTGTAGGCTAGAGGGTTCTGTAAAGAAGGGTGTGATCTGGGCCTGCTAGCAGCAACCTGTCAGCAGCCAGCCAGCCTACAGTAAAGTGAGGTGAGTTGTGCCTCGGTTCTAGGGAGAAGCCTGCTTTGTGTGTCTGTTTTTGGGTTCTTCTGTGTTGTCGTTCTGAATTTTAAGCAATAAAGTAATGTTACATGCAATCTTCCAGCAAGAGGGTTTGTTTTTAATCTAACTTCCCTGTGTGTATGCCATAAAACATACCTTTTTTTGAAAATGGTACCATTAGTGCTTTAGCTCAAATGGTAGAGGTATGTGCTGCAGTGCTAAAGGCCCCCAGGATGTGAAGAGAATGAGCCATCTCTGGATGGTTACGTTTTTCTTTCTAGTTCATTAAAGCACCCAGCACTGGATGTAAGGTGATGATGGTGTGTGGAGAGAAGCTATTGTTCCCCTGGAATCTGCACCTAGGCTGGTATCACTGGAAAGAGTCAGTTTTTTCAAGGCAACATTGCTATACAGTGTTTTGAAATAGGTATCCTCCATTGAGTCCAAATCTCTGTGGGGGAAAATGTCAAGATTCCTTCCTTTTCTAAGAGCTGCTGTTACCCAGGTGGACTGTCATCCCTTGAGAAGCCACCACATGAAAGGCATTTTGCCTTAGCTCTTTAATTGGGTCCAGAAATTAGGTGTTTAGGAGAAGGAATAACCTCTCCCCAAGGAGGGAATTGAATTCTCACATGAGTAATTTGTCTCCATATAGTGATGTAATTTATCCCATACAGGGAAGTCTGCTTGATCAAAGAAGCAGAATTGTGTTAGCAAGGAACACACAGAGCAGCCAAAGGAAGTCACCAAAGCCTGATAACCAGCTTCAGGCATTCCCCATTGCTGGCTGACACCGCAGAGCAAGAGCCCTGATGCTGGACAAGTGGGAAGAACATATGAAAGTCCTGGTGGTCAGCTTTCAAAAGAGAGAGATGCCAAAAGAGCCTACCTAGACAGAACTAACACTCATTACACCCTTAAAAGGCTTTCCCTGCAAGAATTTTTAATGGGAGGTAAGAAATTTCCTGTATCATCTTACTGGAAGTGGTTAGAAAGTAAGACATTTGGGGAAGTAAAATCTTCTGCTCCACTTGACCATTCCCTGGTGTCACTCATGGGTCCTGTGTAATCCTCCTTGTTGGCAATGGTGCTGTCCATCTGTGTTTATCCCCATTCTGAGGGTCCCACAGGCTTTTAAATTTGTGGAACTGCTCCAGAGTCAATGATGATTTTGTTTTTAATACTATTTATAACTTGCTCATCCCTAACAGTTGCATAACAATCTCTCGTGCTGGGATTTTTTAATGATTTCTGGGCGATGTACAAAGGACTTAGAATTTATTTCCTCTTGTATCTACAAACCAAGAACCATCTGGCAGCAGAGAAAATGAAGACCCTGCAGTGTGGGTTACTTTTTGATAATCTCTTAGGCAGATTGAACTGCAACAGGTGCCTGTGAAATCTGTGCAGTCAGAGGGAAATTAAAGGAGCCCAAGAAAAAAGTCACCGCACTTGGCAAGAGAAATGGGCAACAAACCAAAGGAACATAATCCTGAATGGACAAGAACAAAGCATTGGATGATTCTTCATGTGTAGTAAACAAAAATAAGGGAGTTGGTACATGTTGTTCTGCTGCAGAAAGTGTCTTGATTGTGTGGAAGGCAGCAGAAGAGACAATGAAAGGATCGTGTATTTCCGAGGTAGAGTTCTCATGTTTGTAAGTAAATTATCTCCACTGCTCCAAAGTTTGTTCAGAGTGGGTAAACAGTCAAAGAACAATCTCTGTTTTCCTTCAGGGTTTATCTCCTACTGTGACACTGTCACGCAGCCACTGATGGCTTTCCCATATGTGCTATCTGTGAGCTAAATTATTCTCTCCTATGCGGTCAAGAGTTATCCTGAGGTAACTAATGCAGCCCTGTGCTCTTACTGGACTTACCCAGTCTGATGTCCTCAGTATGGACTACCTGTCACATGGAGACCTCAGAGAAGATGAGAATTCAGATACCATGGGAATAGTATGGGGAACATTCTGGAATAGATTAAACCCTGTGTTTCATACCCCAGAGAAGGGATTTCCCAGAGGAAAGTGGGGGCATTCTGTTAGTGCAAAGTGACCTCACAACCTCTCTACTGCTGGGAAAACCTGCAAATGGCTAGTGCAGTCTGAAAACTGGGTTGTTTGGGCCGGAGAGATGTGCCTAAGGCAGCCAGGGGATGTGACTTTGATCATTTTTCCTAGCAGTCCCCACTCTAAATGATCCCCTGGTAGAAAGCCTAAGGAAGAGGATCAGTCACTGGTACTGCAACATGTCTCAGGTCTGCCACTAATAAAAGTGAATCTGACCCTCTAATTGCTAAAAGCGCCAGTCCTGAAAGTCCTTCACACATGATATTTTTCTGATTTCCGTGAATCTCGCTGCAAGCCTCCTGCACAGAATCAAGTCATAACTAGGATTTAGGGCTAAATTTGCCTTAAATACAGCAGAGCTCCTTCAAAAATTGTCTTGATCCCTTTTCAAAATCTAATCACTAGAGTCCACAGGAGCTAAAGTCATACGGCTGAAACCA
Organism: Platysternon megacephalum; assembly: GCA_003942145.1. NCBI lineage: Eukaryota > Metazoa > Chordata > Testudines > Platysternidae > Platysternon > Platysternon megacephalum. Next base: position 2,305,589 of record QXTE01000129.1, on the reverse strand, counting down.
AGCACATCACCTTTCTTTCTCAGGAACTCTTAGAGATGAGTGCGCAATCCCAAGAAACCATGTGCAACTGAACTGCACTAAAGCTAATCTTTGTTACTTACTTTGTTTGTGTCCTTGAGAGTCATCTGTCACACACTCAGGCGCCACAAGCTATTCCAGGGTACTTTACTCATTAGGTGGATGCTGGCTGTTTTCCATTTGTTTATAGGACTCTACAAATACCATATTTTTGGATGATGTTTCAAACATCGATAGACACTATGATGGGTCAGCCAGGGTATTGACTGTGCTGTTGGTAAAAGGGAATGGCAAAATGGGGATTGTAATGCCAGGGCCAGAGCAATATCAATCCAGGGTTTCATCTGGTTTTCCAATTTTCATCAAAATCAATAAGATTTTGCCCATTAATGCCTAGAATGTTCTGTGAAATGTCTGTATTGAAATGTTTCTATGCAGAAATGAAAATTTTTGGGGACCAAAGAAGACCTTCAGTCTACATCTACCCTGTATTTCAATTGCAAGAAAATGCCTTCCCCTTCATTTCTAGCCTTAAAAAACTAGTAGCCACTTAAGCTCATGCCTTTCTATTTTTTGCAATACTAGAAGCACTTCCACAGCTCACCCATTCTAGTTGCAAAAGCAAGGACAAATGCACCCAATGTGATCTACACTTTACTGGGTAATTCTGCAGGTGCAGAGCATTCCTTTAGTGACCCCATGTGTAGGTGTATTTAGAAATAAAGATAGAGTTGAGTTCTTTCGTTAACAAGTGGTTGTTACTCTGAGGTAGCCCAGTGAAAAATAGGCTAGAACCACATGAAGGGAAGATATAGAAATAGAAGCATGTATCCTTGCTTCTGAGGTCCTGGTTACAGTAAATTTTGACGTAAATGGTATGTGGTGTGACAAGGTGGGAATTTTCTGAATAACTTTATTTATCCTAAGAGTGCCTCCATTTTCCCTATATTCTGTAAGACTACCTGGGGGGAAAGGACTGCTTGCTCTCAGGGAAGGTTAAGAGAGAGAGAGAGAGATGAATGCCACCTAGCTGTCTGAGCCTGAATGGGTCATTAAAATAGGATTGGCTGAGGCCAACCCCATATCAATGGAGAATCTGAGAAGACAGTGGCAAATCCGATCACGAGGACACTGACACCTAGCAACCAATGACCCAGCGGGAGATGGATTTCCCCACCTCTCAGCAGGGAAGCTGAGAAACATCCCCAAGGTTGTGAAAAAAGGACTGGGAAGGTGGGAAGTGGGAGTTTAAGAGCTGGCTGCTAGAAGGAATTGGGAATCTCACCTAGTATCTGACGAAGGAGGTCGGATGAAGACAGATAACGCTTGAACAATGGGGTTCACTACAGCTTGGCTGGGCTCTGGGCTAACCAGATTGGTTTGTGCTTTAACATTCAATTCTGTATGCTAACCTAAGGACTTCCTATGCTGTGTTCGAGTTGACTAATAAACCCTACTGTTTTGACAACGCTGTGTGAGCATCACTGCAAATGCTTGGAGGTGCATTCATTCCTGAAGAGTTTACAAGTCTCTAGCAAGATTCTTAGTTGGACTCACTGAACCCAGCTCATGATGTGAAGTAGGAGTCCTGGAGCCCTAGAGGTTCAGTCTAAGGAGGTGGTGAGGTCGCATGACTTACCCTGGTGGAAGAGTGAGACCCCTGGGGGGTCTGGCACACTGAAGAGGTTCCTCCTAGAGACTGTTCCAAAGCTGGGGTTATAGCACCCACCCTATGGATCCGTGATACATGGCAATTTATAATGCCATCAGGGGATATTGGTTGCATCACACATATTGTGGAACAAAATTCTTGATCTTAACCTCAATACCCAGTCCCAATTTAGATGGTTAATAATTCTGACAATCTTGCTCTGACTCCCCAGGCTGTTGCTTTCACTCTTTATATACATTCCTACTTGCTGTTTGGTTTCTGGTAGATTTTGCCAAAGTGTGATGCTGTAAGTGGCAGTAGAAACAGTAGAGTGGGGTGTTTCAAACTGCTTGTTTGTTTCAGGGAACGGGGGTGGAGAAATTAGTACTTTAATGTGATTGGCATTTCTTCATCGGACTTTATCCCGGTTTTATTTCTGGAATGTTATGTTTTTCCTAATCAGCAATTGCTCAGACTTGTATGGTAGCACCAGTGATGACTGTGAGAATGTGTAGCTACATCACATGCCTAAAATACCACTACAAGCCTTTTCTAAAAGACCATTAGCAAGTGACGGATCCTCTTGCAGAAAAGGGAAAACTGAGCTTGATTCTCATTTACACTAAGGCCCCTTCACACCGGTGGCAGTGAAAAGGGGCCTAGGGTAAATGGAAATCGGGTCCACATGTGATTGTTTGGTTGAATCAGGGCCATAATGCATGCACAAAAAATCTTCAGTGACATTTATTGAAAAATATTATAAGCCTGGATGTTTGCAATTTGAGTTAAGTAAACTAGGGGTAAAATTGACAAGAGCACTTAAGAGACTTAGGAGCTTAAGTCTCATTTTCAGTTGCTAGTTAGGCCCTTAAAATGGGATCTACAAAGGGATTTCAGCATTACAATGCTGAGCATCATGGTACCTAACTTTTTAAGGCATCTAGAAAAAGCACGAACGGTGTGATCCACAAAGCGGAGTTAGATGCCAGAAATGGGGAGAGAGAGGCACCTAAGAATGGGATCCACAAAAACCAGCGTGCTAAGTGAGGAGTCACTTAAGCCAACCAATGGGACATGCTGATGAGAGAGGTGTTTGCTAATCTCCACCCCTCTCTCAGAGATAGGCACCTAGTCCAGGCTGCAGAGAGGTACCGGTCTCTGTTAGCGATCCACAAATGGGAACCTGCTGCCTGGAGTCAGGTGGCTTAGGTGCCTAAACTGCTTTTTTTGAGGGAATGAGTTAGGCACCTGCCTTGTTCCACACACAAGCGGCAGAGGAGGAGGTGGTGGTACAGCCCACCTTAAAACTTTTAGCCCAGTGATTAGAGAACTCACCTGAGATGTGGGAGGTGCTGGTTCAATTTCCCTTTCCCCCCGCTAGAAGGGGAGAGAGGATTTGAGCAGCAGTCTCCCACCCCTCAGGATAGTGCTCTAACCACTGAGCTATGGGATATTCTGATGTAGGGTGCTCTCCATCGCTCCTGGTGAAGCTGTTTCCTGTGTATTAAAAAAAAATAAAATCAAAGCGTGATTGTAGCAGCGGGACTGGCCCCGGGGTCACCCAACTCCTAGGTAAGTGCCCTAATCACTGGACTACAGTCATTCTCTTCCTCCCTGGTCCACTGACTGTTCTGCTGTGGATAAATACTTGAATAATCATTGAGCAGAAAGGGGAATTGAAGCTGGATCTCCCACATCCCTGGCGAGAGCGCTAACCACTGGCCTAAAAGTTGTATGGTGGGCACCGCCTCTACCTCTATTGGCTGGATTTTGAATGGGACCTGATCTAGTTGGTAGCCTCTGAGCACGCTTACAAAATTGGGCCCTGCGTGTGACTTAGGTGGCCAAATGACTGTCTTTCCCAGTTTTGTGAATCACTTTGGGGCTTAGATAGGAGAGATGCATCTGTACGCCCAGAGTGAGGCAGCAATGTGCATGCCCAGAGGCAGAAACATGGGCAGCTAGGGAACTTTTACTCTGGAAAAACGTAAACACTGAGTGAGATTGGGTGCCTTCAGGGTTTGACTGGAGTTTTGTGGATCACAGTGATTTGTTAATCACATAAGTCAATCATCTAAATACCATTGTGGATCCCACTCCTAGGGCCAAGACCCAAAGCTATTTAGGAACCTAACTCTCTCTGATTTCAGAGACAATTTGGCTGCTAAGGTCCAGATGCCTAACTCTCACTGAAAGTCAATGAGACTTGGACTCCTAAGTCACTTTTGAAAATGGGACTTGGTCTCCTACTTGCTTTTTGTTTTGGTTTGGTTTTGGGGTTTTTTTGGAAAATTTTATCCTAGATATCTCCCAGATAACTTTAAATATATTGGTTTGAGTCCTTAGAGCATTACATGTCTGTCTTGTCCAACATGCTGATTTGTTAAAGCTCCTTATCTAACAAGTAGCTAGAACTTTTTGACTTACAGAAGCCCAAATGTGGCAGATAAGTCTTTAAAAGTTGTGACAGAGACTCCAAATGAGGTGAGAACGTTCAGGGGATTCATTTTTTAAAACTACAAAGAGTCCAACAAATTTTTCTAAAACATCTGTTTTAATATTTGAGATCACAGGTTGATTTATGCAAACACGATGAGTGATATAGTGAGCAGTTTTTTGTGTGTGGCAGAAGTCAGAAATCTGTTAAGAAAATGGGAGGAAGTGTGGTCAAGTGACTAGACCAGGAGACCGGGACTCAGGAAACCTGGATTCAGTTCTTAGCTTTGCCACTGCCTCATCATGTGACCACGGACAAGTCACTCTGCAATTGCCTCAGTTTCCCCATATATAATTGTCAGTCTTCTTGTTATGATTGCTGTGCATCTGTACGTTATTAAAAATAGTATCTTAAGAACCACATTTTTAAAGAGTCCCAACTCAGCCTCTAAAATTGCATCCACAATTTTTCATGCTCTGTTTTTCACATCTAAACTTTTTCATGTGCAGAAACTCAAATCTATTTGCACTGAAATGTCTGATTTACTTTACATATATACACACATGTAGTTTATACCCACAAATGCAAGGTTTTGCAATTGGACACCAAGAGCCACATGTGTGAAATTGCCCAGTTTTAGAAGCAGCTTTTGAAAATTTGATCTTTATAATCTTTGGAAGACATAAGCTTTGAGAGCCATATTTTGCTCTCATTTACACTCAAGATTTACATGGGTGAAACTGGGCTTGATTCTAATGCCACACACTGATGCAATATTTGTTTAGTTTCAGTGAAGTTACTCCTGACTCTCACTAATGTAAATGCTATCAGAATCAGGCCTGGAGACCAGATTTTGGCTGAGTTCCTGTTTGATTCTGAACAATTTACTACTGAGAGTTTACTTGATTAGTCACACTCTAAATTCCCATTTCTATTGTTGAACCTCTTTGAATCAGAGCTTTCTCCTTCTGCTCAACTGGGCCTGGAACTCCTAATCCTGTGTGTGTGACATCATAGTCTGTTGCTATGGGGACGACAGAGAGCCACAAATTCAGTATCATTACTTCACTGTGAGTTTAAAAAGCAGGAGAGAATGAGCTTGGGAGGAGCACAAACATTGGTATGATAAACATATCTTTGATACATACAAAAGCAACTGGGAGGAGGATGAAAACCACAAAGTAGAAACCCAACAACACTAGTCAGCATTTAAAGGTTCTAATCTCAAAGCCCTTGTTTTAAGCAGAGAGAGATTTGGCTTGTGGTGCCTAAATTCTAAGCTATGGATTTTGTGTGTCAAACCAGGGTGTTGTTTAAATGACCTGCACTAGGGAGGGCACTGCCAATGCCTTATATTTCTAGATATTAGGCCAGTGGTGGTTTTTTTTAAATGGCATTTCCTTTCAGAATTCTGAAAAGTGGAAAGAAGCAACAGATTCAGCTTTGCCCATTTGTCTGTCAGTGCATACTTCTGTCTTAATTTTCTGATGGAGAAAACAACCCCATAGACCTAGAATTTATTTCTCAGATTGCACCCTAGCTAAGCTTTCTTTTACTGATGTTTATCTTTTTGCTGAAATTAAGTTATGCAGTAATAGACTGTCAGTTACTAGATCATCATAATACTGACTTTTTTAAAGTGCCTTGAGATCTGAAGATGAAAAGTGCTACTATGTAAGAGCTATGGATTGTTATCTCTTCTAAAACTTTGTTTATTGTGCATAGTTTCAGATTTCTCCCCAGCCACTAAAGATTTGGGCCAAATCTTGCACTGTTATACAAGACAAAATAATGCATTGTAACTGCATTAACTGAGCACAAAATTTAACCCATCATGTTTTAATCGTGTTGCACCCAGAATTAATTTGTAAAAGCAACCCTCTTATATATGTAGATTATTTAACTATACATTCTTATGGCAGGAATCACCAGATGGTGCTATTACACATGATCTTACACGTTCTTTTGCTTACAGTACAAGTCGTTCAATCTTTGAACATATGTTGTATTGTTGTTAGATATGTGATGTAGCTTCTTTATGTGGGGAGCTGTGGCAAAGAGCAAGAGAGTTTCCTTAAGCTCTCTAACTAGAATCAATTACTTCTTGCGAACCAGGCATTGATGTTTGGGCTGGGATTCCTGAAAAAAAGGGGTTGTCTGCATGCCCTTTGTAATCACCTATGTCCAAGGGCTAGTGTATATGGTGCAAAATAAACAAGTTGCACTGAGAATATACCCAGACTTGGCAACACTAATTTCTCCTCCAAAGGGAAGCCGACCTACACGCCTTCAAAAACTGCTGCTGCTCAGTAGAGAAGTAACCACACCATATGATTTAAATACTCCACCATCATAACAGTATGGCCGAATTTCAAAGTTAGGGGCCTGCTTCTCCTTTCCAGCTCAGCTGTGCTCCATATGCTTGGCCCTTCCATACAGCTGTCTAACCACTGGAATAAGTTGGAGCAGTCCCCAAGCTGAGAATAGGTAAAGTACAGTGTGTTCTGGCTATGCACCCCTCTCTCTCGCCTTCCCCCCTATCCCCACCTGGCCACTCCCTTATGCTGCGTGTATTCCCTGGGTGGGGCCACATCCATCAGGTTTACAACATAAAAGGGCCATAATAGAGTGGAGACTCTGACCTCCAGTGGCTAAAGTTAGGCACCTCACCCATATTTAGGCAATTAATTTGATGGCTTGATTTTCAGAGGTACTGAGCACCTGCTGCTCGCATTGATTTAAGTTTGGGATCTGCAGTTGCTCAGCACCTCGGAAAGTGGTGCCCACTTTTATTTTGGCACCTAAATATGGGCCTACAGGCCGAAATTTGAAAACATTGGCCATAATATTTTCCCCCCAAACTATGTGTCCTGGGATATATGTCCTGCTATTGCATTTTAAAGCTATGGATCTACGCTTAAGACACAGCCTGGCATGTGGCACTAAGAGTAATAAAGAGAAGCCGCTGGGTTTGACCAGCTGCTCACTCAACTCTGAAGCACTCCCAGACTTCTGAGTTAGCTTCCCTGGATATGCTCTCAGCATCCATGCCAAATAACTTCAGACCTGATGGCTCCTCAATCAGAATATCATCAACGGCAGAGGGCTTGTTAGGGGCTGTGGAGAGCAGGTACACATTGCTCCCTAAGAAATGGCTGATGTTCCAGCTGACTCACCCCTTTCCTTTGTTCGAAACCCTTATGGCTGTCATATTTATTTATTCAGGATCTTAAACGTTCGCCACTGACAAGGGAAGGTGGCCCTTAGTTCAGATGCCATTTCTTAACATAAAGATTTGATTATATTTAATAATAAAATTACATTCTTCCTTGGAACGCCTATCCATGATTGAAAGGATAAGAGTTAATCCAATCTTTTATAGAATTGCTGAAATGTTGATCACACCAGTCTCTTCAGGACCTTATATTTGTATACTATATGAACACATTTCCCTGTAATTTCCTCCATTTCACAGATTCTAAGGCCAGAAGAAACCATTGTAATCATCTATTGTGACCTCCGGCATGACACAGACCATAGAGTTTCACCCAGTAATTTCTGCAGTGGAGGGATTTATCTTCCCTACTACATAAGTGAACACTCAAACTACATCCTAATGTTAATACATGGTGCTGTAGCAGACGGTAAAGGAATATTTTTTTGCCCTTTCTTTTGTCTCCACTGATAAGTCTTCCATCATATCATCTTTCACTTCAGTGGACTGACAACCATCAATAAACCCAATATCCTCCACTCAATTCACAAATGCCACGGAGGTTATATTTTGTTGGCTAAGTACAAAAGGTTGTATTATCCCAAATTCCTCAGATGCCTGTTGAATTACCACTGCACTCATATTCTGCAGACAATTAACAAAAGAGAAATCCCCCTCCTCCCAAAAAAGCCAATTCAAACACTGCACCTGGCTGTAATCTTTTCTACTTGAACTAATTGCTATTTGCAGTGGTGTGTGGGAAGGGGAGAAAGGCCCTTCTGACTAATAATGGCATTTCAAATGACAAAGTGATTTCATAATGCTGCCTGTTTGATTCTGAGACTGCCTACATCTTACAAAGATTTTCATTTGCAGGAATCATGGTTCTCAAATACTTGGGGGGGGAAGAAATGTAGTTCTGAGGTACAAAAAAATAATTTTTAAAGCTCCTTGAAAGCCGAAGCAGAGTCAGATTTTATTGAACTAGTTGAATATTTCATATGCTCTCCTAGAGAATCCTTGAGGGAATTTCTAGCTTACATGAGCACCAAGTAAAAGTGAAAACTTTATTTAAAAAAATAAAAGCAAGTAAAAACTCATTCTTCTGGTTCTATAATGCAGTAATATATTTTTCACTAATCTTTCAGGAGCTGATTCACAGATTAAGGCCAGAAGAGACCATTATGACCAACTAGTCTGACCTCCTGCATAATACAAGCCATAGACTTTTACCCAGTGACTCCAGCAGCGGAGAGAATAGTTCTTTCTCATGCTGAGTACTATCAGGCCCAATAACTTTTGGGTGAAGTAGAGTTTATCTTTTAGAAAGATGAGCAGTCTTAATTCAAAGACTCTAAGCGATGATGAATTAACCACTGTGGTCAGCCATTAACTACAACTTTCTGTGATTGTGCTAGACCAGAAATTCTCAACCTTCCCTGACCCCAAACTGCACCCATTTTTAATCTCCCATCACCTCCTATCCAAGAAGCCTTTATGCTCCACCCCATCCCCAAAGTAAAATAAAAATGCTGTAATCATAATTAATTTTCAGTCGAGCAATTTAGTCAGAAATGACTATACTACTGTAGAGAGACAAAGTGGGTGAGGTAATATCCTTTCTTGGACCTACTTCTGTTGGTGAAAGAGACAAGCTTTTGAGCTTACACAGAGCTTTTCTTTGGGGCTGGGCAGGGTAATCAGTGTCTCACAACTAAATACAAGGTGGAACAGATAGAAGAGCTTTGAGGAGCTCGAAAGCTTGTCTATTTCACCAGTAAAAGTTGCTCCAAGAAAAGATATTACCTTGTGTCTCTCATATCCTGAGACCAACATGGCTCCAACAACACTGCAAAGATACTATTGTAGGCAATTCAGTACATTTCATAATTTCACTTTAATATGTGTAGTAATTATGAGTCAAGTAGCCCTTACTCAGGCAAGATTTTTTTCTCAAGTCTACAAGAAAAGTCCTGTCCAACAAGGACTAAAGGAGAATAAGCATGATAATTACTTCCATTTTGTAGAAAGGTCTACATTGCCCTGGGGGCCGAGGGAGGCTGGCAGGAGCTGGCTGAGACTCCCTTCTCATTTGCCTGCTCCCAGGCATCTTACAATCTGCAGAAGAAGGGAAAGTGCAAGTGGAACAGGCAGATGTGCGTGCCAATCCTGCGTGGGTAGGCTGTGATACTTGTGCATAACGCCACTGACTCCAGTGGGGCTGCACCTGAGCCTAGCAGTTTGTCTGCATGCTGTCCATTGCAGGACTGGGGCTTCACCCATTTTAGCAGCTTTGCCCAGCACAGTACTGTCCCATCCAATGTGGCACCAGGATGAATGCAGACTAAAAAGAGGTGTGTATTTTGTGGTCCAGGTTACATGAGCTAACAGGCCTTTCTCAGATCAAATTTCTATGATCAAAAACACATACAGGGCCAAATTCCACCCTGGGTTGTGTGTGTGTATGTAACAGTGTCCTCTGTAGTTCCTCCCTCAGTGACCAATTATCTACACTGGGTGGCTTCAGCACAGGCCCCACTTCCTGACTACTATGGCCCCCTTTGTGGGCCTTAAGTCTCTCCGGATAGGGGATCAAAATGAAAGTCACAAAACCCAATACATTCGAGGGGGTGGGGCGGGTAGTGAATCTACAGTGCTTCCAGTGCCAGCATAGTGGGTTTTGGGGAAATTGCTCTGGCTGGCCTCTGAGTCAGGCTTACTCTGTCCATCTTACCCTGGAGGCCACTGTACTCTCCTCAGGGTTGGGGTGAAGGTCTCCTGGCTGGGAGTTCCCTCTGCAGCTTCAAGAATAACTCCAGCAGTTTGCTGCCTAGGGCAATCCTGCTTCTCCAACTCCACTTGCTAGCTGCTGTTTTCTCCTTTTTAAAGGCCTTCTCCCTGTCATACATGACTGACAGGGCTGGAGGGGTGGGACCAGCCCTACTGGCAGGGCCTCTCTGCCACCTTCCTCTGGCCCAGAGTAAATTGACTTTCTCATCCCTAGTGTGGTCTGAAGCAATAATGGCTGTCTGTTTATCGATGGCATTTCTAGCATGCCCATCTTTGTGGTGTCTCTGTAGGTGAGGTGGGGGAAAGAGGCAAAGCTGGAGGCTTAGAGAAAGAGGTTCAGCATTCCAGCTATGCACTGGATTCCCTCATGGTCAGGTTGGATAGCCCTCTATATGTCAAAACAATCTGACTTTAAAAGACTGAAATATCCCTTGTTGAGCTGTTTCTGTCATGGGTGACATATACAGTAGAGAAATTATCTTGATGCATTCCATCTGGTTATGTACCCTGTTGATTTGAGAGGGAGATTGCTTTGATTTAATTGCCAGAAGATACCCAGGATTGTACTAATGAAACAACTCTACTCCTGCATTGCATGTAAAATTCATAAGATAGTAATTACATGCAGAAGTGACTGCATTGAATCTGCCATTCCTAGGATCCACCTGTAACAATTATCTTTGCCAGAATTTTTGTAATAGATAGGTTGCTTAAGACATTACCTAGTGCCTCTGACCTATAAAAATGACTCCTTGTCATCATTAACTTAATATCAGAGGGCTGTTTGTGTAAAGATTATAGAAATATCTTCCTGGATTAGGGTTTGTACCTATATAATGTAGCTCACAAAATGCCCCATTTGTTCCATCCTAGTCATGCAAGGCACTGAATAAAATTATATCCTGAGGAAATTGCTCCGCACATGCAAAAAGGAAAGCTCATTTAGACAGCACTTGTCACACAGCTCAGTTTAGTATAATTCATTTAAATCCAAAGGAATATATGTAGCAGAGTACTGAAGAAGGCTTTGGCAAACGCACTGTGTGCAAAGAGACGGGATTTAGCATGTTTCAGGGGCTTTTTAAAAAAAAATTGTATTTGATGTTTTGTTTTATATGTACACACACACACACCTCATTGAAGTCAAAGGATCTGTGGTAGCTTTCCACTGTGCCCACAATGTATGGATATTCATGGCAACTTCCTACTAATTCCACTGTCTATGTTGGGGTAGTCAACAGGCGGACTGTGGGCCAAATGCGGACTGCCAGATGCTTTTGAACAGACCCCAAAATCTTTTTAGTTATTTATTGTCATTATTGGGTTTTTTAATTATTCCCTCTCTGGAGTCTGGACCTTGACTATACCTTGACCAAGAAATTTGGACCTTGACAAAAAAAAATTGACTACCCCTGTCAGCAGCCCCTTTCTACCCAGCCTCCCACAACTCTAGAACACTTCCACACCAACCTAACCTCATCCCAACTGCAATCCCGTCTTTCATAGTTAGTATTTTGAGAGCAGCTGGAGTGAGAGAAATCCCAGTGATAAATTTGACCACTTAACCAGAGGTGAAAGTGGGCCAGTCTGGGCCGATACGGCGTACCGGTAAGAAGTGGCCGCCGGTATGGTCCCGTACACAGCTGATGTTAAAGTGCTGCCGGCGCAGCGCTTTAATGTTGCTGCCCCTTTTGCCCCCCCCCCAAGGCCGCTGACGGTGGGGGGGCAAAAGGGGCAGCTGCCCCGGGGCCGGCGATTTTAAAGGGTCTGGGGCTCCCAGCCGCCACTGCTACCGCAGCAGCGGCCAGAGTCCCGGGCCCTTTAATCGCCGCCAGAGCCCCGGGCGGCATGGGCCAGGCAGCGCTGAAGGGCTGGCTTAGGGAGGCTGACCTCCCAGCCCCTTCCACCCAAGGCCCCCGTACCAGTAAGACTTTCAAGTTACTTTCACCCCTGCACTTAACCCACCTTTGGCTGCATTTTATAAAGATTAGCACAAACATTGACCGATGTGTCTCACAGTTGTACAAGGTGGGTTTGGAGCAGTTCCGTGGCATTATAGAATGCCCAGCTGAATGGTGATAGAAGCTTTAGAGTAACATTTTTCAAACGCATCTACGGTTAAGATCCTCAAAGGTAGTTAGGCACCTAAATACCTTTGAGGATGTGTGCCTAAGTGTGTGAGGCACATACGTCACTTGTAAATTACACTTAGCATTTAGGAGCCTAAATCTCATTGCAAGTCAATAGGATTTAGGCTCCCAAGTGCATAAGGGCCCGATTTTCAAAAGTATTTAATCACTAAAGATGCAGCTAGGTGACTAACATGTTTAAAATCCCAGTAGGTACCTATCTGCATCTTTAGGTGCCTAAAAACCTTTGAAAATCCAGTCCTAAATCACTTTTGAACATGGGACATGCTAAGTTGTATGTAGGACTTAAATGAAGAATCACCAAACTGCTCCATTAGCCACATACATACTCTCTGCTGATCTTGGCTGTGTCAGATTGAAATAAACAACACAACAAAACAGTGTGTGGTAAGAACTTTGCGGACAGATGCCCAGAGCTCCCTGGTCTGTATAACATCCATAGATCATCTGCTATTACCTTCCCTTCCAGCTTGGCAGCATTTCAGAATCATATATTCCTGTCTGGTCAGATCTCTTTGAGATACCATCTTGGAATTCTTTGCATAGATCTCATTTACCTGTACGTTTCATAAAAAGACAGAAAGATGTTGCTTCTTGAAGGAAAAAGGTTTTCCTTGAGGGATTATACCACCATTGTTCCCACCCCCCAACATTATATCCATCATAATGTGTGCTGTTTAATGGTCCTGAAACTATAGTTTCTGATTTGAAATATTCTAGGAAAAAAATACTATAAATCTTTGCTCAAGAACAATGAGATCATGAGATCTAGAGGGACACGCACATGAACATGTCAAATGAGACCAAAGAAGAGAGGGCTGGTTTTTGAACATTTTTCTTTCAACAAGGCTAAAAATAACAAAAAAATAAAATTTGACACATATATTGAAAGTTTTGTTCAAAGTGCAAGCTGGTAGTGGAAAAAAACCCCCACCCATTGGCAGACATCTGATGTATAAATCAGGAGAAATCAGCAGAGAATTTAATCAAAACATGGGTTTCACGTACTTTCCACTAGCTCTCTATTACTGAGGCTAGAATTATCGCTGAGTTCAGGAGTGAGAACGCATGAAAAACTAGTGACCTCTGTCCTCTTGGGGCTTTTTGGACGCCTGCTGTACAGGCCTCAGAACAATATATGTTTGTATGAAAGAAAATGTAATAGGTGTTTAAAAGAAACACAGGGCAAAATACTATTACTTTACAACTAAAGAAAAAGAGCTAATTACTCCACCAGAAAGTCCTTTGTAATTACTGTAAATAGTTAACTTTTTTTATTTTTTGCTGCTTGCAATGTCATATAATGTATCCTACATTGTTACATAATGTTATTCCTGGATGATGGCTATTCACACAGATTCATGCCACACTTTAAAATGCAATTTCAACCATACAGACTGCATTGAAATCACCTGAGAGAGAATGCCGAAACTTCATCCCTCTTCTACCCTTTTTTGCCTAGACGCTGCCGCACACATGGATGACAGACTTCCCGCTCTGTGGAGATCTCTGTCATGCCTTGCTACAGAGGCGTGCTGAATTTTTAGACTGGGTCTAAATCCTCAGCTGTAGCAGCGCATAGTTCACTGCAGCTGGGGGGGGAGAAACACAGATGGCTCAAAGCCACCTTTCTGCCTTCCCTGATCCTTGCATGGGGCCATACTGGCTCCCAGTGCAAATTAAAACAGCTCTAAGGGCTGCTCTAACTTCTCCCGACTTGTAGAATTGCCTCGTTGGTGCCATCTTGCTGGAGAGGGTTGCAAGAATGTGTTACGCTCCTGCCCTTAGCCCACCCGTGATATGCTCCCTGTGACACACAACTGGCTGTGTCTCGGCAACCCCCAGCTGCCCCTCCGACTTCAGGGCCAGTCACTAATTGATGGGAATTAGGAAGAAACTTCTCCTATGGGCAGGTTCTTTTGTAATTGTCCATTATGGATTTTTCTGACTGGAATGTCTCTTCTAGCTGAAACCTCGGCCCCTGTCACATATGGACAGCTCAGCTTGGGATGATGTTGCCCTTTAGAGAATGAGGCATCTCTCCTGAAAGGAGAAGTCTGTCCTGTGAGGAAAAAATTGGTGCTGCTATTGTTCTTTTGATGACTTTGTTTAGCTTGAACTTAAAGTTGCATCTTTTTGTGGTGTATATCCCCAGCTTTCCCCATCTGTCAGTAGGGCTGTGACGCTACTTCAGTTTTAAGTGAGAATGAAGGTGGGCTTATGTGGGGAGTTCAATGCCAGCATTAAAGGTTATGGATATGGGAACTATTTTCTCCTTAGTACTAGGCTGGTGTGTATTTCTTCTCTCTGTCCCTCCTGATCTTCATCTGAGGAATGAATTATATGACAGAAACAACAGCCTGACCAAAAATACCTCAGATTGCCAAACTAAATCATTTCTTCATGAAAACACCACAAAGCACATATGACAGTGTGTCTAGTCACCTTGGATTCCACAGTCACTTATCATCTTGTGTAAATTAACTAAGCTTTGAGTCTGTTGGCATAATTATTGTTTAACTCCAGTCAGATAGGTACTCTCGACAAGGCTATTTAATAATCAAGTACTTCTCCGTGTCTCAAACTATCTCAAGAAGCTGGGAAATGCCCTGGATCAGACACACTAGCTTTTATCTAACGGTGCATACCCCCAACAAGCCCTATTGGTTCATTACAAACATATCCTTGTCACCGAAGAGATAAGATGAATTTTGAGGGCTTAAGATTTACCAAAAGGCTTTATGTCCTACTGCTAGGAGAATGCCTTTTATACATGTAGCAGCAACAGAAGTTGAGGCGCTAAACTTACACCTTAAATAGAAGCAGCACCAGAAACAAAGAAAAATAAATCACATTCCTTAAATAAGATATCCCCCTTTACCTGGAGAGGTTGTAAGGTTTGAGGCTATGTTTATCTATTGGACTCTCTAACAGCTCGTGTTACTGTGTACTGTCTCTCCTTAGTATGAGTCGCATATTCTTTCTCTCTCACTCTTAAAAATAAATATAACATACTTCAATGGCTGTCTGGCTTCTTTTCAGGTCAGACTATGTCAGAATAGTCCTGACAAGAGTAGAGAATAATGTATTCATGAATATTTTAGAGAATAATTCCTATCAATTTGCTTTGCCAATATTCAGGACCCCTTTAATATGCTTTTTCATAAATATTTGGCTACGGTAGTTACCGTAGTCTCAAGAGATTAGTTATTTTATAGCACCCCAAAGCATGCTAGGTGCCTCAGAGTGCCAGTACATTGCACATGCTCCCTGCTCTGAAGAATTTACATCTAATTTTACACATGGCACAATGGGTAAAGTTTCCAAAAGCACCTCAATAACTTAGGAGCCTCATTTACAAAAACTTCTAAATGACTTAGGCACTTTTGAAAATGGGATGTAGGCTCCTAAGTCCCTTTGGTGCTTTTGAAATTTTCAACCAATAACTTCACAACAAGGAACACACACATACACATTGGTGTGAATGGGACAAGAGACAACAGCATGTCAAGTGCTTCTCAACGGACAACACATCTGGCTTATATTTTCCTAGCACCCTTATTCAAAAACAACTCCAGATATCTTTTAATATGAGGTCCACATACAGAGCCAAATATAATGCTCTTTCTTGTGCAAAAGAAGGCAGAAAAAGATTTCAAATTTCCTAAAATTCCTTAGTCCTGCTTATGTATTGATAACACTGTTCACTGGCAATCAGTGTGAAGCTGGGAGTGGATGAAAGGGGATGGATTGACGATTGCCTGTTCTATTAATTCCCTGTGAAGCACCTGGCATTGGTCTCTGTCAGAACAAGGATACTGGGCTAGATAGACCATTGGTCTGACCCAGTGTGGCCGTTCTTATGTTCTGATGTGATGTAGATGAAAATGGTTCTGACTAATAGTGTTAATAAATGGAAAAAAGGAGCACATTGATAAACCTAAAGTAACGTGCATTAGAATTGGCTACAGTCTATAAGTGGGTCAATTTTTTTCTAATCTCAAAAATCAAATGTATTGTCTAGAGCAGGGGTCGGCAACCTTTCAGAAGTGGTGTGCCGAGTCTTCATTTATTCATTCTAATTTAAGGTTTCGCGTGCCAGTAATACATTTTAATGTTTTTAGAAGGTCTCTTTCTATAAGTCTATCATATATAACTAAACTATTGTTGTATGTAAAGTAAACAAGGTTTTAAAAATGTTTAAGAAGCTTCATTTAAAATTAAATTAAAATGCAGAGCCCCCCTGGACCGGTGGCCAGGACCCGGGCAGTTTGAGTGCCACTGAAAATCAGCTCACGTGCTGCCTTCGGCACGCATGCCATAGGTTGCCTGACCCTGGGCTAGAGAGAGCCCCAAAAGTTTAATCTCGCCAAAAATGGCTTAAAGGATCTGTATAAAATTATTATCACTCATAAATTTAATTAACAGACTTACTTGAAAATTCTCTGAAAATTAATTCTGTACTTAATACATACTGTAAGTTTTAGCAGGAGAGAGGCTTCTTATATACCAACATATTTAATTCCTGCCTTGAGTGTAAATCTAACATCAACCTTAACTATGGAGCCACTGTGGTGTCTCTGTAATACACATTTCTTTTTTTTATCATTCGCTTGCAAAGAAAAATCTCCCTATTTCAGTCCATCAGCATCAGTCTCTGTGGGGCTAATCCAAACCCCATGGAACCCAGTGGAAAGACTTGCAGTGAATTCCATGGCATTGAGATCAGACCCAAAGTAATTGCCTGTCTCAAAATGAAACACATGCCAAAAAAGAGAGCTAGTGGCCATTATTACCATTGTCATTACCAGTGTTCAGGTTATTTAATGCTTGCTAGTTAATTCAAGTTCTCCAGGAAGACAGAGGCACTTGCTAATATTATTAACCATTTGTATTGTGCCATAAATAGGCACAGCAGTTGAAATAATACACAATAGGAAATATGACTGCATCACAACTGCTTGCTCCATTTATAAACAATTTTTGCTATCTTTGCAAATTGCATAATGCCAGCATTCCAAGTGGTGTAAGGAGAAGAGTATATGAGAGAGGAAGAAGGGTTTAAAATTCATTTAAATTGAAAAACAGCAGTAGTCATTTCTGTAAATGATTCTTTTCAGTGCCGTCAGCCACATCCTTTCAAACTTCCTCGGCTTGGCCACATCACTGGAATGAAGTGTCATGGCTGGTTAACTCACTTTGACATCATCCTGATGATGTGACAGGCACAGGAAATTTGAAAGGGTAGTGCTCACTAAGGCTTTACCCTAACTTGCCGTCTTGTGACACTTTCCCCTCTACACCCTTTTTTAAGCTTTAAGGTTTTGGGGTTTTGTTAACTCTTAAAACTCTACAAGGAGAAACACTTGCCAAAAAAGAAAACTAGTGGGCCATGTATCTTTCTTTTAAAGCTGAATTTTCAAAGCCTATTAAAATGAACAAGAATGGGGCATCCATATTTAAATCAGCAGTTCCAGATAACTAGCACCCAAGAGCTTTGATAGAGTTGCCCAAGGAACTCGCTGGACCGTTAATATTGATTTTCAATAAGTCTTGGAGCATGGGGGAAGTTCTAGAAGACTGGAAGAAAGCTAATGCTGTGCCAATTATTAAAAAGGGCAAAGAGGATGACACAGGTAATTATAGGCCCATCAGCCTGACATCGATTCCGGGCATGGGCGGTGGGTATAATAGGCCACGGGAGGCTAAGCCTCCCCAAACACCCAGGCTGTGGCCCTGCCCACACTCTGCCCCAAAAGCCCCGCTTCCACGTCCTGCTTTTCCTATGCTGCTCCTCTTCCTGCCCTCCCTCTGCCTCTCTCCTGAAGCCAGTGGGGACTAGGGTACGTGGGTGGGCCAGCCAGTGGCCTAGGACTCAGGCCTAGGACTCAGGCCGGCTGGGGCAGGCGTGTCTGGGCTTGGGCCGGTTGGCGGGCCAGGGCTCGAGGCAACTGGGACGAGCGGGTCTGGGCTCAGGCTGGCTGGTGGGCCAAGGCTTGAGGTGGCAGGGGTGGGCGGGCTGGTGGCCCAGGGGTCAGGCTGCCTTAGAGCAGGCGGGCTGGTGCTTGGGCCGGCAGGCGGACCGGGACTCGGGTTGGCTGGCAACCCCGGGCTCGAGGTGGCTGGGGTGAGTGGGCTGGTGCTTGGAGGGGCTCAGCTGGGGTTCCTCCGGCCACAGTGGTGGATTCGGGGCTCCGGCAGGCAATGGGGAGCCTCAGGCAGAAGGAGTGGGGCCAGGGCTAGCCTCTCCAAAGTGGGGGTTCACGTGCCGCTCATGATTCCAGGCAAGATCATGGAATAGCTGATACGGGACTCCTTTAGTAAAGCATTAAAGGAGGGTAATATAATTAATGCAAATCAACATGGGTTTATGGAAAATAGATCCTGTCAAACTAATTTGATATCTTCTTTGATGAGATTACAAATTTGGCTGTTAAAGGCAACAGTGTTGAGATATCATACTTAGACTTCTGTAAGGCATTTGACTTGGTACCGCATGACATTTTGATTACAAAAATAGTATGGTTATAAAATTAACATGGCACACATTAAACTCATTAAAAGCTGGCTGACGGGTCTCAAAATGTAATTGTAAACAGAATGATCATCAAGCGGGTGTGTTTCCAGTGGGGTTCCGCAGGAATTGGTTCTTGGCCCTGTGCTACAGTATTTAACATTTTTATCAATGACCTGCAAGAAAACATAAAATCGTCACTGATAAAGTTTGCAGATGACACAAAAATCGGGGGGCGGGGGGGAAATAATGAAGAGACAGGTCTCTGATTCAGAGCGATCTGGATTCCCTGGTAAACTGGGCACAAGCAAACAATATGCATTTTAATATGGCTAAACGTAAGTGTATATCTCGAGAAACAAAGAATGTAGGCCAGGTTTATAGGATGGGAGACTCTATCCTGGGAAGCAGTGACTCTCAAAAAGATTTGGGGGTTGTGGTGGGTAATCTGCTGAACATGAGCTCCCAATGTGATGCCATGCCAAAAGAGACAGTGCAGTCCTGGTATGCATGAAGAGGGGAATCTTAACTAGGAGTATTTGGCACTGGTGCTGGACTGTAGTGTCCAGTTCCACTGCCCACAATCTCAGAAGGATGTTGATAAATGCGAGTGGGTTCAGAGAAGAGCCACAAGAATGGTTAAAGGATTAGAAAATGTGCTTTAGACTCAAACCTCAATCTATTTAGCTTAACAAACAGAAGGTTAAGGGTTGACTTGATTAGTCTATAAGTCTCTACATGGGGAACAAATATTTAATAATAGGCTTTTCAGGTTATCAGAGAAAGGTATAATATAATCCAGTGGCAGGAAGTTGAAGGTAGACAAATTCAGACTGTAAATAAGGTGTAAATTTGACTGCGAGGGTAATTAACCACCGTAACAATTTACCAAGGGCTGTGGCAGATTCTCCATCAATGGCAATTTAAAAATTGGATGTTTTTATAACAGATGTGCTGTGGGAACTTCTCTATGGCCTGTGGTAAACAAGAGGTCAGACTAGATGATCACAAAGGCTGACCTTGGAATCTATGAAAATGTTTGCTCAGCAACATTGAAAATCTCATTTGAAAAGAGGATGGGCCAGATCCTCAGGCGGTATAGATCAGCATGGCTCCACTGAAGTCAATTGAGCTACACTGATTTATACTAGCTGAAGATCTAGCCCTCTGATGGTTGATTTAATCAGACTCCCCTCCAGAGCCAGCCTCACTAGATTAGATGAATTTTCCCATTTACCCAAGTCAACAAAGGAGGTTCCCCATCTCTTTCTCTCATCTTGGCTCCCTTCCTTTCTTCCCCTCACTACAGAAAATAACCTGTCTTCTAGCCAGCCAGCTTCCTCCTGCAGTCCATGCTTTGGGGCTGGACTCCTGAAAGCATGGTAAGAAAGGGAAGTCTTCCGGCCAGGCTGCTGTTTCTGCAGTAGAACTCTTCCCATTCACATTGCTCCTCTCAATCCCTAAACATTGTGCACTAGGCAGCTGCCTATCCAGTCTACACTCACATGTATTCAAAGCTAGGAAACACCTGGGAAACTCTGATACAAAATGTGATCCGAAAAGCAATCCTCATAAATCACATTGGAGCCACCCTTAGAAAAATATGTCCCACACCTGAATCTTCTCAGGGTCAAATAATAACTATCTGTGATCTGGGCCATATAAACTCCATGTGATCCCATAACTTTCACATGCTCTTAGCCCTTAGATAGCAGTGTTCAGAAATCAAAGAGCTGCAGTGAGGCATTCCCTTTGTCTCCTTGGCTAGCTTTGTAGTTCATGTCCTTGGCCCACCTCTTCATTTGCTGCTATTCCTGCCAATGCACCTTTTTTTTGCATTTTGCCCAGAGCTATAGCTGCTAAACATCTTGCCAGTTTGTCCTCATCTTGCCTACTTGGATCCATCTTCTGCCCCTGTTCTCCACTGCTACCTACCTAGCAGGTCCTACCAAATAGCATACACATTTCTGTGGCCTAGGCCTGGGACTTGTGGTTCATATGGCCCTCGCTCAAGTACTTGTCTCATCATCTTATATCACCATAGACATGAATAATGGGCCTGATTCTCCTCTCCAGCTGGTACTATTCTAGATTAACTCCACTGGAGTCAGATTTCAGAGTAGCAGCCACGTGTCTCCTGATTTACATCAGTGGGAGAGGAGTATCGGATCCACTATTTTCAGATCTGACTCGTGCAATTTATCTCCCCAGAGCAGTGCACAAACAACTGTAGACTCTGCATTATGAAGTTCAAAAATCCATAATGTTGGTGCAGATTGCCTCCTTTCCCCTAATTAGTGCTAATTATATTGTTAAATCATTCTGATGAGCAGGCAGTACCTGACCCCTATCTTCAAAGTGCCCTCTGCCTGAACTCTGCAAACCTGGCATGGAGCTTTCTGCTAAAGTTTATAATACAAATGGTTAGTGGAAATAAAGTGGCATTAGGAATGTTTTTGCTAACTGTGCCAGTTCAAACCCACATAAGTCATGCATTGAATTGTTATGGTTTGCAAAGAGCTGTTTGTGTTTTTTTTTTTTAAGAGTTAATTAAATGACATGTAAAGCTACTAACCTCATAGGCCAGCAACAGTGCCAAAATGGACATTATAAAAATGTTCACTTTGTTATTAATTCTGTGTTTATGGGGCGTCTCATGTCTCTAAAACCTCCCTAGACCATGATTAATCATAACCTATCAAGTACATTCATCACATTTTTTCCTGTCACACACTAAAGAATGTCTTCTTAATTAAAGGGGGCGGGTGGGAATTGGAAAGTTTCCTTTCCACTCCTATTGTTTTGTAGAAGAGGAAATGATAGAATTCAGACAGTAAATCCATTGCTTTCCCCTTCTTGTTTGGAAAGGGGACTTCAGTCAGCTTAGAAGCAAAATCCATTTTACAAACTTAGGGCCAACTCCCGCTCATGTTACTCACTTGTCTTGTTCTGTTAACTCAACAGGGCTACAAAAGCAGGATATGGCCCTCTAGCACTTACATTGCAAGATCCATGACTGTTATTAAAGGCATTTTAATTAAACCCAGCATTAAAACTGCATTTCTTTCAGGCCATCTATAACTGGTAGTTAGCAGCAAGGTTTTTTCAAACCTCAAAAAAATTGTTTGGGTGATACTCTATATGTGGTTTATAGATTTAAAATCCCTAGGGTTTTCTTTTCTGGGAAAGGCAAAAAAAATCTCTCTGGTTTAAAGTTTAAATGAGTTGAGTTCTCCATTCACTCCCTACAGGACAGCTGTCCACATCTCAAAAACTAAAATGTGCTAATTCATGACAGCTGGTTCTTTACTGTAGGATTGGATTTTAGAATAGTGCCATTCATATTTGAGGTGTCCTAAAGTACTTAGCAATAAGGAGTTAGTGCCAAATCCTGTGGTCCATTGAAGCCAATGGGAATTTTACATGATTAAGGTCCCCACAATTTGGTTTTTAGCTAATGGTAATGCAATGACGTGTAGGCAAAAGCATAGCCATTCTGCACCCAGCAATAGCTTTCATGGTTACTGGAGCTTGTCTTTTACTGAGGGATGAAATACTGACTACGACCCCAGGGTTATCCTCTACTCATTTCAAATTGCCATGGGATCTTTAACTTGAATTTGGACAGCAATCAAATTGAGCAGAAGAGTTCATTAACATCTCATCGGACCAGCCCTCCATCAGTGCTGCTCTCCTCTCCCTACCTTCTGCTGTGTAGAGTTTGCATTGGGTCTGACCCGAGGTCCTTGTGTGGCCCTTGCACCGTAGTAGGCTTGGGGCAGAGCCAAAATGAAGATGGAAATCTTTCACCCACAAAAGAAGAGGATCTCTGTACTTTAGGGATAAAGTCCTAGATTGTTCACTATCTGCTTCTCAGGGCTGTCTTAAGTAAATCTGGAGCTCCCTGATAACCATGCTATGGTGGGACCTTCAGCTGCAAGATTCAACGTGCAACCTTCCTCCCTACCAAAAGAAGTCTACAGTTTAATTTTAATAGCACATCAATATACATTATTTTAAAAACTACCTAAAAAGGGCTGGAAAGGTTATAAGCCCTCATGCTTCAGGGCATAAAATAACCTCTGACTGGCAAAGATTAGGAAGAAACTTCTCCTATGGGCAAGTTATTCTATCATTGGGGTTCTTTCTCTTTTACCTGAAGCATCAGGTATTGACCACTTTCAAAGACAGGGTACTGGATAGAGGAATCAATGATCTGATCCAGTATAGTAATTCCTATGTTCATACAAAGGAATGCTCCACTCACACTTGATAGAAATAGGTAGCAGGTATTTGGAATTGGACATATTTAGAATGAATGGACCAAATCCTTCCCTTGGTTACATCATTAACATCAGTGGGGCTACACAGGGGTAACTGAGGGTAGAATTTGGTTGTCTTTAACTGGATATTCAAACCAGGACCTCAATATTCCCTTTAAATTAGAATTGCTCTACAGGTTCATTTTTCAGAGCAATGGCACAAAATCATCAGTGTTGACTTTTGGAACACAGAAGTCTCTGGGCTATATTTTGTACTCAGTCATGGTAACGTTAAACTAACTTCACTGGCTTTAGTACAGTTATTTTGAAATTACCATGGGATAATTGACATCCGAAACTAACGCAGCAAACAGCTCAAATTTTGCTTTCAGAGGGCACAGTCCCAGTAGGCTAAATTCATCCCTGGTGTAGCTCTATTAAGTTACACTTGGGCTTAATTTTTTCCCTTTGTCTTCAAGGGGTCATTTCATTATAACTGACAGCAGAATCTGGCCCATCATAGGAGTTTTAATAATAAAAGAGTTTTACAATATAAGGGGGAGGCAGTTCTCCTGCAGGGTTTAGGAAAGAATTTCCCCCCCTGATGTATTCTGTTGTTTTGTTCTCTTTCCTCTGAAGCTTCAGCGATGGCCATGGCTAGACATGGAACATTGGACGGGGAGGGCCAGGGCTCTGAGGTGATATGGAGAATTCTCTTTCTCGGATACTTGGCTGGCGGGTCTTGCTCACATACTCAGGCTCAAACTGCCAATTTTTTGGAGGAGGGTGTTGCCTTCTTCAGCAGCCCTGGGCACAAGTTGCTTGCTAGGTTCATCTGGGTATATCTCACCAAACCAATTCCCTGCCATTGCAGAGGCTGCAGGCATTGGTGCCTATTCTCTGCCTTTGGCACACAGTGGGTTAATCTCCAGAAGGCTGTAATACTTTAGTCTAATTCAGATTATAGGGCTCAATGAAGTAATTGGGGGGTTGGGATGGGTTTAGTGGTTCGTGATGTACGGGAGGTCAGACTAGATCAGGGGTCGGCAACCTTTCAGAAGTGGTGTGCCGAATCTCATTTATTCACTCTCATTTAAGGTTTCGTGTGCCAGTAATACATTTTAATGGTTTTAGAAGATCTCTTTCTATAAGTCTATAATATATAACTAAACTATTGTATGTAAAGTAAATAAGGTTTTTAAGATGTTTAAGAAACTTCATTTAAAATTAAATTAAAATGCAGAGCCCCCTAGACTGGTGGCCAGGACCCGGGCAGTGTGAGTGCCACTGAAAATCAGCTCGCGTGCCGCCTTTGGCACGCGTGCCATAGGTTGCCTACCCCTGGACTAGATGATTTGGTCATCCCTTCTGGCCTTAAACTCTGATTCTGTGATCATTTTGGGAGGCCACAGAGGGATTCAAACCACCAGCAGCTAAATCGAAAACCAGAACTGAGNTGAAAATCAGCTCGCGTGCCGCCTTTGGCACGCGTGCCATAGGTTGCCTACCCCTGGACTACATGATTTGGTCATCTCTTCTGGCCTTAAACTCTGATTCTGTGATCATTTCGGGAGGCCACAGAGGGATTCAAACCACCAGCAGCTAAATCGAAAACCAGAACTGACATATGAAGAAGGTTAGTCTACAGAAATGAAGGGCAGCTTGCTTCACCTTTAATTATTTAAAATGAGAGCAAAGAGATGAGGAGTGAGATGATAAAATTGGTGGTAATCTCGGAATACAGGGTGGGTTAAGAAAATAGATTGAGAGTGTGGGGGCAAATATGAGAAGAAAGGCAGGAGAAAAGAAGGATAAATAGGAAATATCAATAGATTTTATGACCAGAAGGACCATTCTGATCATCTACTGCAGCCTTCTGTAGTACACAAGCCATAGAAAATGGAGGGGGAAAGCAAAACCAAGCAAGCAAAACTCATCGTGAGTGGAGTTTGACAGGTGAGGGCCTGCATCCATTGTAACAAAAAGGGGAGGGAAAAATTGTTCACTCCTATTTTTTTCAATGGGCCAAATCCAGAAGTCCTTTCTCTGACAAATTCCCATTGACTTCAATGGGCTTTGCCTCGTTGAAACAGCATAAGGACTAGTGTGCATAATTCTGGTGCCTTAAATAAAAGAATTTGTTCATATATATATATAGGAGTTGTATCCTCTTGGTTTCTTGCTCACTTGAATCATTGTCCCTTCCACAATTCTTCTTCAGAACAATCCTCAGATTTCTAGTCTCTTTGTAACCAGATATATCGTCTGATCAAAGGAAAGGTTCCAGGTATTTCTGCAGATGTGCTAATCTGTTGTTCTTGTGCATTCATGCAGTCTTCCATGCTCCTAATCTCCCTGTGGCACCTCCAAGCAGTATGAGAAATGCAGTAGTTCAGGGGCCAGTATGTGGAGGAAGAAGGGAAGCTGAGAGTTCACCTTACAAAAACGGAGTACCAAGACACACCACTCCAGTGTCCACAATACAGTCGATCTCGTATTTTAGAAATGGTTTGTTAAAAGAGGGAAAATGGCAGTTTGCTGCCAAGCAGCTTTCAACCCATTTTTCCATGGTATCCTTGAAGAAACAGGGAAACATCTTTTTGTGTTTCCAGTACCTTACGCTTCTTTCTAGCCTCACCAGATTTATCCATGGATTTTAAAGTCTAAAGGGACAACTGTGATTTTCTAATCTGACCTCCACAGAATATGAAAACATCTGGTTTTGCATTTTGTAAACTTTTGTGCTAAACTTGTAAATCTCTCACCGCAAGGGCTTAGGCAACACCAAAGCACCAAGGGTGTGGCTGCATGCTCCTATCTCACCCCATACAGCCAAGCTTTTACTTCCTTTGAATCTGCACTCCAATTCAGCAAAGCATTTACACACATGTTTAACTTGAAGCACATGGTTAAGTTCCATTGAAGTCATTGGTCTTAAGAATGTGTGTAAGTATTTTGCTGAATCAGGGCCTAGGTATGTGCATCTTAAATCTATAGTCAGTGAGGACCAGATGTTCCTTTCAGTTTTACTGGTGTATAACTGGCGTAGCTCCACTAATGTAAATTTAGCCACTCTGGATTTAATGTGGGTGTAGTTTAAATGGGGATTTGGCTGTTAGGTCCAGATACTCAGATAGCATAAACTGGCATAGCTTCATTGACTTCAGTAGTGTTTTCAGTTTACACCACCAGAAGATATGGCCCTTAGTCTTTTGGATTGTAGCTTGAAGTTAATCTCCACAAATACTGCCAAAACTGCATTGTCTTAGATGCATTGAACTCAGAGCCTACGTTTAACCAGTTTTGAATTTCTAATCTACACCTTGTATAGTTCACTGTTCATGTTAATTGGCCAAATCTATCACTATAATGGTTGAGGGGGTGAACTTAGTTCATTAGACCTCTGCCTTTATAAATCCATGCTCAACTAACTCCACTATCACTGTTTCCAGACATCAACTCCAACCAAGTGCTTTATGAAAAATGTTTACCATTAAAACAACGTTAAGATGCTGCAGAGAGCCCCCCCCTCCCCCCCCCCCCGTCTCTCCTACCACTGAAGTGAGGCAGAGGCAGCATTAAAAGCAATTGTGAATTCAGAAATGTTTATGGTAGGCCGAGCCATGACACATGGAATTTGTGAGCCTATTTCAAAGCATTAGTGTGGGGTTTCCCATTTTGTTTCAATTCAATGCAAATATATTTTAGTTGCTTTGTACTAAAGATGAATTTGAAATGTTACTCGGCTGAAAGGGAAAGGTCAATCCATGCTCATTATAAAAAAGTTTTTGGCTGGGATGGATATTTATTTGTTTATTTCTCTTCTGTAAGATTTCTCCCGGCTGCTGTGTGTGTTGAATTGCTACTGGTAGGAAGAGTGGGAGAGTAGAAATGGGTGAAGGTGGCATAGGAAATAAAGGCCCAAGATCTTCTCCACTGACCTGAGCAGCGGGGAGAAAAACCCAGGACACACAATGGGTCACAGAATTATCATGGTAGCGCCTAGAGTTTGCAACTGAGATTAGGGATTTATTGTGCTAAAACTGTATTATGTGACCGCTTCCATCTTCGTTGACACTGGGGATTGAACCAGGGGCTTACTCATGCTTTCAGCTCTTGGATCTGTATCTTGACCTAAAAAGCCATTCCAGGACTGGTGTATATATGTAAGTGAAACAAGCTACACTTCGGGTATGTCTACCCTGCAATCAGAGGGTGTCTGTAGCATGGGTAGCCATACCCAAAGGGAAGCTAGCTCAAAGAACTAGTTCACATAACAGCAGTGGAGCTGCAGCAGCATGGGTGGTAGCATGGGTTAGCCACTCCAATACATATGCGATCCCAGGCAGAATTGCGCAGCCTGGGCTGCTGCGGCTGCAGTTATTTGAACTAGCAAGATAAAAGCTAGCATGGCTGTCTACATGTGCTGCAGTCGCACCTCTGATTGCAGAGTAGACTGACCCAGAGAGGGTACCCAGATTCCACATAGTTGATTTATACTCCAGCTGGAAGGCAATCTGCAAAGACCTGGACATCGGCTATCGGTCGGCAGAGGGGCAACCAGGAGACTGGTATCTGAAGACGAGGTGGCAATACAGCACTGCGCTGTAACATGCTGTTGGGGTACCCAGAGCTATGAGCCATTGCTTTACCTCTTTGCCTCAGCAAGAGTGAGTTTTGCTGGAGATTAGACTGTGTCATCTCCCTGCCACACCAGCACGTCTTCCTCACCAGCAGGCTCCTCAAGGCTCTCCCAGCCCAGACCTTTTCTAGCAGTTAGCGATCAGTGAACTCCAGCCCCTGAGCTCCTCAGAGATGTTTCTCTGCAACACACAGCCCCTACCGCTGTGCATTCACAGAAGCTATTAAGTTTGCTGCTCTGTTAGAGTCAGTAATCACAGCTTATTAATTAGGCTAACTACACCCTTCACATCCAACACAGCACTGAACTGGTTTACAGTAAAAGTAAAATAAGTTTATTAACAAAAGACCATGGATTATGTGATACCACATAAGCAATAAAGGCAGAGACGGTTACAAACAAACAAAAGTGAAAATACACACTTAGAAATCTAAAACTTAATCTAGCAAGATACAGTCTTTGTTCAAGATGGTTTCTTCACCCCGTCTCCTTTCTAGCTTTTTACTGGCCCGCCTGGCCAGAGTCCATCACAGAGATCAAATCACTTGGTTTCTTTCTCTCCTTAAGGTGATAGATCCTGATGGAGTCTCTCTCTGTTCCTTATATTCCCAATGGGATGTCTTTTTCTTACAAGTCAGAAAGGCCTCCTGGGGATTCAGTTTCCTGTGTCTCTCTGTGTGCAGGAGCCATGTTAATTCTCTGTCTCTCAAGTTCAGGCTCAGGTTCACCCTCGCTGGTTTAGCTCAATGGCTTTGGTTACTGCTAATATGTAAGTTGAGGTAAACCCATATTCCTTTGTTTTGGGCAGACCTGTTTATCATCTTTACCTAGTTTTGGGCTGTCTGATCTTAAACATGTTCTAGGAACATCATAGAGAGGGAATTAATAACTTCATATATAAGGTTGACACATGCATTTTACAATGATATTAATAATCAGCATGTTATTAGCTTTCACCTGATGCCCTGCAAGGCATATTTTGTACAAATGTTATTGCAGTAGTGTGTAGGTTGCGAATACAGGCATGCCTGAGGTCACATACATATACTACATTTAATTTGAATACTATCTTAATGTTTCTGTGAAAATTCCTGTGTATGAAAATGTTATGAGCAGCAAACAGGCAAGGAACTGTAATCAAAACGTTTCCAAAAGACAGTGTTGGCAGCCTCATCTGTCCTAAACATCAGAGTGCCTTTTGTTATGGGGGAAGAGTCTGTAGAGTTGTTTTATATAGTCATTATTAGATTGCTTGCCATAGTTCTTTAAGTGAGTCCTTGGAATTCATTTAAGACCCCAATTTAGTTTCAAACCACAGTCCCAGAGGCAAAATTCCAGTCCATAGCACAGTTCACCAACAAAAAACCAAACACTGGCTGTAAATGCTGTTTTCACAGTTGTAGCTTGTTATTCCATAGTGTAACCCAGAAATTAGAGAAATGCATGAAAAAAATATATCTCTGGGTTGCCTGTTAAAAAAGAAACACTGCAAACAGCTCTCAGCATCACAAATTTCCTGTTGTTATGAACTATGAGCAGGAAAGGAAGGTGATTAGTTGATCTTTTTTGCTAATTGCTCCTATAAATAGAACAACAGACATCTTATTCAAATCTCCTCAGATGTAATTGATCACTGCATATCTTGGACATATGTTGTGCTAACTAAAAGAATGAAACAGCCAATAAAACTTGTTAGTCCACGGTGATATATTGTACGATCAGGTATACACACGTTAGGAAGGAAATAGGGTTGGATGTTTCTATGGAGATTAAAATGAACAGCTCTTGTTTCCTATGTGTAGCTGTAATAAATAAATGTGTAAAGTTAGAAAGATCTGTTGTTTTTCCAAGGACATTTTGTCCCAGCAGTGCCTGTGCTTTATTCCTGTCACTAGAGCTGTAAAAATCACTACATAGCAAAAAGATCTCTTGCTCGCTCTCTCGCTCTCTCGCTCACCCACACGCAAGGAACCAGACTGAGAGCCCTGGAGACTTGCCCTCTATTTTTCCACGGAAGTTCAGTACAGTTAACAGAAGCTTCCCCATGCTACCCTTGCCAATATGTCTCTACCCTAATCTGAAGGGACCACCTATAGGAGTAACAAGGGAAATCCGTTTCCATGGCTATTATTTCCTTAACTCTCTGCTGAGGTTGCCAGAAATGGGGAGTAATGGGAGCTAATTCTGATGTCTTTTTGTTGATGTGGGTACCTGTCCACTACCCGCTGGACTGAGACCCTCAACTCATTTCATATACAGGACCAAATATCCGTCAGGTGGTGGTGACTTTTGGCCCCTACCAACCAGGGCTGGATTTGAACTGCTGATTCTACAAGGCAAAAGCGCTTTATTCTGTTTTCAATCCCCTGAGCCTTCCAGAACAGAGAGGAGAGCTGTATTAAATTTAGAACATTCTGCTACTGTTTCATCTGGGCTTTGCTAAGCCCTCACTCTCTTACTGTGTCAAGCAGGAATTGGTCCTGTTTGAAAGTGACTGAAATTTAAACACATTTTTTTCCTTTCCCGCCCAGCTGCAGATTCACACCCCTATTCTTCATTTTGAGCTAAGATTTAATAATAATATTGCAATGAAATCATCTCTTTCCCCTTTGCTCTTGCTTTCCGTAGGGTAGATTCCTTTGCTGCATACCATTTTGAGGTGTAATTAATAAACTATAAAGCCTCTCTGTATCTTACTCCTATCTAAACCATGTCAATTGAATAATAAAAGTAAAGAGTTCTACCTAACTGGAGGCCTCATTATCAGCCCTGATTGATAGGTACAGTAATGTTAAAATAAAAATCACCACCCTTTTCCTTCCTCTTGGCTACAGTTTCCAGCCTCTTTTTAGAGAAATATTTCACTGAAAAAATACAACCTCTCCTAGACTCCTGCTGCTTAGTACTTGGTGTAACGATTGTGTACTGTGTGTCAGGATTGAACCAGGGCCTTCACTACGGCAAAGGGCCTGAATTTCAACCACTGATCCGATCATCCCAAACCCAGGGGTAATTTGTATCCTACCGGAGAGCCCCTTTAAAAAGTAACCAGGTACAGTCACCATCAGAGTGACATCAATTGTGTGATGAGTGTTCAGTCACCTGACCTGGCCTAGCGTCCACAAACTCCAGTGCGTCCTATTGCAGTCCTCCTGCGCCTTTCCAATGGAGTGACCCAAATCTCTGGATCCAAACACCCCCTCACTTTGGGAAAGGGTAAGATTGGGATCTAGATCTCAACTTGGCGGCTCTGGCTCAGCTCTGATATCCCACAGTAATGGCACCTGAGTGCTGTCGTACTTTAACGTACAACAGCTCTGGAATGTAAATGACTTTACAGACTCTTTTACGAGGCTCAGAAAAGAGCTCATACTGCAGGGGCCAGAACATTTAAGAGTAGGTGGATCCTCAGGGACTGTGCAAACTCATTGGCTGAGCAAAAGTTACAGCTAAAGTATTTGTACAATAAGGAGCTTTACATGGTGCACTTTGCAGCACACTCTGTTACCTTTTTAATCTCCCTCCATTTTAATACAGTGTTGTGCCTTTTAAAGCTTTGCGAGTGCCATTAAATGTAAGAACATAAGAATGGCCATAGTGGGTCAAACCAATGGTCCATCTAGCCCAGTACTGTCCTAATGGTACTTTTTGTAGTGGGTCGCCTTGGCTGGCCAGGAGGGAGAAGTGTAAGAATAGTTGGCTTGCTTCTGCTGCCATGATGTAGCAAGTCAATGTAAGTCCAAGGAGCAAACACCCAAGGTGCCCCTCAAGTTGGGATCACCTAGCATGGCATACAAGTGTCCTGTCACTGGTGTGGCTATATCACTTTGGTTGAAATGTACTGCATGTTTACTCTTCTAGGGAGTCCAGTGGCCTGATTCCCCACTGCCTTATGGCCTGTGCAAAGGGAATTCAAGTGGGTGTCACACATTAGAAAGAGAGTTTTATTCCCATTTCTCACTTGCTTTCTACAATGGCATGGAAGAGTGGATTCACCACTAGAGTGCCCCCTCAAGGTCAGGTGTGGCATAACAGGCTCTTTCCCCATCTGCTACCCCTTGCCAACAGCCACTCCAGTCCTGCAATAATCTCTCTTCCCATAACTGAGCCCTTTAGTCAGGTCCCATTTAAGTCCACCCCTTCCGGGGTAACACAGTCCCACAAATAAAACAGTCTAATGCCCTTACAACAGGTTTTTGGCCCCATCTCTGGGCCCGGTGGTCCTTGCAATATTTTGGCTCTGGGCTTCGACTGTCCATATTCCCTTACATCGGGGGTGGGTGGGTTCATGCCACCTTCTCCAGTGGCTGGTAGGGGAGCCAAGGTCCTCCCACTTCTCTGGGTTCTAGCCTAGGTACCCTGTAGTGAGCAGGCAAAGTCTCTCTATTCAGACCTGCCCCCTGCTACCTCCATGGGCTTCTTCCTACTGTGGCCTTTCTCAAGGCATTTCCTCACAGCCTCTCTAAGTTCATCCTTCTCTCATGGCCAGGCCTCTCCCCTGGAATTCCTTAACAAAATCCCAAACCAAAGATATAAACTTAAACCCGCTTCCACCCTCCTTAGGCTTGGCATTTCATGCCTCTTAAGTTGCCCCCTTGCTCTGTTCCTCCCCTGACTACCTCCTAAGGTTCTCTCCCTGAAAGTCTGGATCCTCCCCTTTTATCAGGGCTCACTACTGGAGCCTGCTCCACCCCCCAGTGGCTGCTTCATCTCTCTCCTGGCCTCCTGCTAAACTACTTGACTTAAGAGAGGATCCAAGGGCTTCCTCCTTGACCCTCCCAGTCTCTCTACTCTGTTGTCCCAGAGAGCAGCTACAGAGTTCTTCACTCTCAACCTGCGGCCCCCTTCTATGCCGGACTTCTTCGCTTTATAGAGACCACCTAGCTCTGCCCCAGCTGGGCTTCATCACTAATTAAGTCTATTATGTTAGGCTCTGGGTGTAACATACGGTAATTGGCCTTCCATGCTGACATTAACCCTTTCATTGTCTGTGTGGGGTCATGGACTGTAAATGTTTTTTCAAGGTGCAGGGCAGCAGAGGATTAAGCCCTGGCTTTCTGTAGGGCCATGTTGTAAGGCAGAGGTCATTGAACACGTCTCAGAGGAGATATACACTGCATCATCTCGTTGAGCCTTCGCATTTGCTCGTCCTTGTTTGGTTGTTTCCCTTCATCTACTATAAAGGTAATTCAAGCTGAGAGTGGACGTGCAGAACGCCACTACCATTCGCGCAACTGTGACACCTGTCTGTATCAAATGGGGAAATAAAATGGTGAGGGTGGAATTCAGTGATATGAACATGGCACCCCAGTCAAAGCCTTGGTTATATTAATCTAATAGCATGCTTTAGAAAGAAAACACAGTGGTATTATTGTGCCACTGTAGTAAAAGGCCATAGGTGGAGGGTCTCAGTATGTGGCTCAGCAATATTACCCAGGCTGCCTGGGTCACAGTTGTTCTATGGAAACAGAGCTCAGTGGTATTATACGGACAGCCTGGTAACAGGACTTGATCCTGCAAGAGTGCCAAGGTCCTCCTCATTTCCCATTAACTTCCATGGGACCTGAGGGAGCTCAGGATGGGGCCGTGCAGGAAGTGCTCAGCACCTTGCAATATCAGGCCCATAGCGCTCAGATCTAATAAGTCACCATGGTAATGGAGCTCTTCTGGCTCCTGTTGAGGGACCATAGTAAGTGAGCTCAATGGTATTAAATAGGCACTGCAGTAGCATGGAGTACAGTGGTATCCACCGAGTGCAATGGCAACAGTGTATAGAAAGTTTTCAAATGAGCACTAAAAAGTAACCCGATCACTGTACATTGAATAATAAAACTAAACCTAAAACAAATGAGAGACAATGAAAACCCCACAGACTCATTCTACAGGAGAGCAAATACCTAACCACTGCAGTCCCTAAAAACCAGACCAATTCTAAAATGTAACCAAAATAAACTCACTAAAAAAATCTACCACAGAATTCCTCTGAGGTCATTCTGAGCTCTCATATATTAGGTTGGACATGGTAGTGATATGGTAAACAGTGAATGTAAATAGTATAATGCTGCCTGCAACCACACTGCCTTGGGGTATGAATCATCAGATCTCACCAGCTAAGCAT
The DNA here is from genome assembly GCA_003942145.1 of Platysternon megacephalum. Taxonomy (NCBI): domain Eukaryota; kingdom Metazoa; phylum Chordata; order Testudines; family Platysternidae; genus Platysternon; species Platysternon megacephalum. Next base: position 2,271,793 of record QXTE01000129.1, on the reverse strand, counting down.
GCTTAGGCCTGGAGAGTAGTTTAATAGAACTGTGTTTCTCAACCTTTTTGAAACCAGGGACCATCTTGCTGCCTTCCTACACTATGTCAAGGAGATCTCAGGGACTGGCGCCAGTCCACGGACCGGCCATTGAGAAACAGTTATAGAAGACCCACACCCTGTCCAGTAGGTGGCGCACTTTCCCCTGAGTAATTTCTAAAGTAATTCCCCAAATCCCATGGCACTAGGGAGCGCTAGCAACTTGCTGTGCTACTGAAGGTGCCATCTTTCTGGGCTTGTCTGATTGCAGCCAGCAATAATTTCATTGCCATCTATCTGTGTCTCTGGCTGCAACTGGGAGGGAAAATAAAACAGCAGTCACTGAGCTTCAGAGAGCTTTGTGCAATCTGCTTGTGCATTTACACAATCTTTATTTGTAAAAAGCTATTATTAACCAGCTGCTCATAAACTCTGTTATGCAATGCAAGAATCTTGCTGGTCTCTGAGCCCACATTCCACTAATCTGAATTCGTTGCTAGCTCTTGATGATTATGGCCATCATACAGCTAGAACAATTCAAATCAGATTTAGTAGTGGTGACATCACCCATGTCTGTGGGGCCTACTGTCCTCAAGACAAGGCGAAACTTGTCCTGTGCCCTCCTCCTGGTATCTTACAAAGTATATAGCATGTGCAAAAAACCCTCTTCTCCTTATACTGCAAATACCATTTATTGCAGCTACAGTGTCACTTGGGACCTTAATTGCCATTCACAAATAATTCAGCCCTTGTGCACACTCACACTGAAATGGATTTACCATTTAACCCAATAAAATTTACAGCGAACATTCTTTATTTCTGTTATGTCTATGGACATCTCCTTTTTAACATCTGTGACCTATTATGCAATGTTTCTTCTGGCTCTCTAGTAAACAGAAACCATATGAAAGTTCAGTGTCAGTGCACCCGTAGACCTGCCTAATGCTGGCCTTGATGTTAATGCTGGAGAACTACTGAACAGTGAGACTAAATAAAATGTTGATGTAACTTGTATATAAAATAATTTTGTACTCATTTTAAAAAGGGCAGACAAACCCAACTTGTTTTATTTGAAAGATAATGTATGTTGCAAAGGCAATGGAAATCTGCCAAAAATGTTGGCAAAAGCTGCCTCGATTTCAACCTAAACCTTCTAAATCTGCAGGAGGGAGACAAAGAGTTCCAAACTCGGTGGCATTTCTGAAATGGATTTGTTGTTGTTTCCTCTTCTTAAATCCTTGGCGTGCTTTTGCCAGTTGAATGCCAGTTATCTCGGTAAGATCAAAAGAAGGTCTTTTCCAAAATATTTATTCCCTCGTTACACTGAAGAGTAAATAAAAGTTGCAAATTTGATCATATCGACGTCAAGTGTAATAAAAACAAATGAATTTGTAGAACATGTTTACGCTTGGTAGAAACAATGTGAAAATTGAAAGGATGGCTTCTGAAAAGGTTGAATGCTAAGAGAAACTCCTGGATCATGTTTTTCTTTTTACTGAAGCTAAAATCGATACTGATCTCAATAAGGAGCATGTTTTTGTTTCTTTGTTTTTGTGGTACTGCCTAAACTATTACAGTGGTGTAATTTGTATCTTGGTCTTCACTATTGCAATCTGCAAGTAATTGTTACAACACTGTTGTCAATGAGTGAAATTCAAAAAGGCACCACTTAACCCCAACTTTTACCCCATGCTTCCTATAATAATGAACATTATTCATCTATTTATTTGCAATAGCAAAATTGTAAAGATATTAATTGTGACCTCCATAACAGTCCATAGTAAATGGGGAAGTTCAGTCTTAAGTAGTCCCAACAATAAGTGTATGTATGTGAGGTGTGTGTGTAGGGGAGGTAGGGGAAATGATGGGAGGCAATAAAGCTGTGTGTGTGTGTGTGTGAAGGTACGCATGGTTCATTTTTGAACATGCAGCATTTCCCTAATCAGCTTTAAACAATTTTAAATAAATCTTGTTTCCTGAAAGGAGGAAGTTAGAAGGTAATGAACACTTCTCTTGGAGACTTACCAAGCTAAATAGCAATACAGTATCTCTCTTTGAGTCAGGGGAATCGAAGGACCTACACACGTGTAGTCATATGTATTCACAGTTTTAAAAGACATAATAAACCAAAAGTGTATGAAAACAGCATATGTGATCAGACAAAACCCAAAGTTAAGAACCACGTTTCCTGCTTAATTCCCATTATTGAGTCAAATTCAGTCTTAGTATATAGGTGGGGAAAATTCCGCCAAAGTCAGTGGAGATGCACAATGACTGAATTTCACCCCTTATGTCTAAAATAGAAAGATTGGGGAATTTTATCTCCCATCTGTGTGCTAAGATTTGAGCAGAGCAGAATGATTAGAGGAGGGTGAGGGTCTTGGCTTTTGTAAGCTTACATCAGACCCTTCAACTAATGTTCTGCAGCTTTTTGGTAATTTATCTTTGTTTTCTAAGGGTGATATTCACCCCTTGTGCAGAGGGCCAGGACAGGTCTTTTTACAAGACCATTCAGGTATCTTAAACAAGGCAAGTTTTGTTTTCTACCCAAAATCATTCTTCTAGGAAATACAAATGAGATTCTTCCCTCCTTACCATGCTCACCCAGAACTCACAAACACTCTTACCAACAAAAAGAATAGCAGTCGTACTGTGTAAATCATAGCAAACTGGCAGTTACGTACAAAACAAAATTAATAAAACTGGGGATGGCATTTTCTAAATTATTTACCTTTTTATTGAATATAATATCATTCTGAATGATTATGTATTCCAAGGGACTCATCCCCTCTACCCCTACCCCCAAAACAAGTCTTCCCACCCCCTCAAGCTTGGAATTTTAATGGTTCTGATAAGAGAGGACCATCTTTCATCAGATATTGTGGTGTTTATTTTAGTTCTTTGCTTCCTTTGCGACGATTGTGTCTGCACACAGTTTTGTGGTATCAGCTGATGACAGCCAATCCTTTCAGAAGCCTCGCCAAGGCACTTGGATCATCCATTATCCAAGCCAGCATGAGATAAATTTATCAGCAGCATTTGCACAGGATTTCAGCAAAGCAAGTGGTCTCTTGTATACATTTTGTAAAGATTCAATGGCACAAACAGGACCAAACGATGAAGAGTCTGTTAACAAAAGGAGAACATTCACTCCCTCGTTCTTGAGTCAACTGGGTGGGACACTTAGTTGTTTTGTTTGATAATTCTTAGAGTCTCAGATGCTAAAGCCAGAAGGGACCACTGTGGTTATCTAGTTTTACCTTCTCCATTACACAGGCCATAGAATTTCACTGTTAATTCCTACAAGTGGAGCAAATTATTCATCCTTACTCTATAAGTCAAGCCGCATCAAATTGTTGTTGAGCTAGTGGCTTTATTATTTGTATTAAAGCAGGTACAGGGACAACATAGGAAAAAATAGTTTTAGTATTACAAAGGGCCAGATTCTCAGCTGGTGTAAATCAGCGTAGGTCCATTAAAACCACCGGATCTACTCTGATTTAGACCAGCTGAAGATCTGTCTTATAATTAGTCAAGAAACAGCATAAAAAGTGTGATTATACAATATGCCTATTAAAGAAAAATTATTTGGAAAGATGAAACAACAAAAGAAAACAGGGAATAACTGGCAATTGCAATTATAAGGTGAAAAGGTCAGAAGACTGAATGACTGACATGTGCTAAGTCTTGCAGAGAGTCAGCACAAAGCCTATGCGCCACTTAAGTCCCACTTGTGTCCTATAAGGGGCTTGCATAAAAGTGAATTTCACTCCATCATATCATGTCTAATACTGGCAGATTTCTCCATGGACATGAGATCTGTGAGAGCCTCAGCCCCATAGTGCTAGGCTGTATACAAGCACATAGTAACAAAATGGTACTGATATAATTATCCTCTATGGCATCTATGGGTCTGATCCAAAGCCCACGGAAGTCAATGGGAGTCCTTCATCAACTTCAAGAGGTTTTGGATCAGGAGAACTATCTTTGGAGAATGAGCCATTGATCCTGAAAAGCACTTGAGTGGTTCCAAGTCAATGAGACCACTCAAGTGCTTAAACTCATGCGTGAGTGTTTGCAGGATCAGGGCCTCTATCAGCAGGCTACAATTTTCTCATCAAGAAAATGAGAATTTATTTTTATTTTTACAAGCCCTGGCTGATATTTGATCATGGTACAGATGATCTCTTACTCTTAGTAACTTGTGACATTTCCAGTCCTAGTGCTAAACTAGGTTTAATGTGATCATTTACTGTTTATTAGTTGACGTATTCCTTTTCCCTAAGTGTTTTAGAGTAGGCATTTGCTATAATTAATATTAGAAATGTTTGATTTGTTTCCTGCTTCAAAAATAGGAAGCTAATGGGCTGGGATTAAGTCAGACATAGTATTAGCTGGCATTTCACAAACTTCCCTGCACAGTTCTTCTAATGCCATTCGATCCTGACCCCGCAATATCCTGCTGTCAATCATGCTAAGCTGGTTGATGGCTTTGTGATATGCGAAAGCAAGGACCAGGACAACCAGTCTCACTTGCAGTTGTGAACTAAGACAGGCTTTGAATGAAGGTCTCAAGAAGTGAAAATCTGGTGCACTACACCTGCTGTGCCCCTATGTCCCCAAGTAAAATAAATCTTGAATTAAATACACTATGGCCTCGTATTTCTCCCATGGGCCTCAATAAGAGTGGAGTCAAGTTCCATATTCTGTGATCTGGGAGGAACTATGGATATATCTCTAGGAGATCCTGAAGAGCTGTGCTAGCTTCAAAGTTTTGCACAGTATTAGTTTTCTGTTTGCCGCCACAATTTTTACTTGGGCATATTTTCCCCAAACATAGAGCCAAATTCTCGTCAAGATGGAAATATCTCACCTTGGAGAATGAAACACTCCAAGAGTGTAACATGCAGATTCCAGGGCACTCTTGTCAAGGAGTTTGGGTCTGAAATATTTAAAATTGGGGCCTATTTACTAGAAAGACAGCCTCTCTCTCTCTCTCTCTTATTGACAGAGCTTCAGCATCACAGACACTAGACTTGGAATCTCCTTGATGTACTAGAGAAGAGGAGAGTATTCTGTGCAAAGGGCTCTTGGCTTTGCAACAAGCTTCCACCTTGGATCCAATCTGTGCCTGTATAGTTGACCAACAAAAATGGGGTGTGCTCATTTGTTTGCTTAAGTCTGGGAGATGGATGGGGCTTGTTGGGGGCAGCTGTTTATGGGAGATGGGATGTTTGGTGGGGAAAGTCCCACCGGTTGGGGAGTGAGCTGCTGGAGTTTTTCTTTGATTTTGTTATGTTGGTGTCTATAAATGATTCCAAAGGTGCCCAGGATAGTAGCTTATGCATCTTTTAAATTTAATCATAAATTTAAATGAATAAAAAGATTTACACTAATCTAGTGGGATCCTCTAGAGCAGGGGTAGGCAACCTATGGCACGTGTGCCGAAGGTGGCACGCAAGCTGATTTTCAGTGGCACTCACACTGCCCAGGTCCTGGCCACCGGTCCGGGGGGGCTCTGCATTTTAATTTAATTTTAAATGAAGCTTCTTAAACATTTTTAAAACCTTATTTACTTTACATACAACAATAGTTTAGTTATATATTATAGACTTATAGAAAGAGACCTTCTAAAAACGTTAAAATGTATTACTGGCACGCGAAACCTTAAATTAGAGTGAATAAATGAAGACTCGGCACACCACTTCTGAAAGGTTGCCAACCCCTGATCTAGAGCTCTACTGTAGTCAGGGGCAGGCCACAAAGTTTGTGTCCAGATTCAGTTCTGATTCTGAACATTCCTGAAGTTCAAGAGTGTCCAGAACAAAGGGTTTGACTGAGGCCCATCTCAAGTATTTATGGGATTAAGAATCATCACTCATGTTCTTGGATGCTTCAGAGCTACGAAGACTATAGCCAACCTCAGCTACCTCACAAGGAAGCTTGGTTTAGAATAAATCCATATATGCTAGTCTTGGATTAAACCCAAACTATTAAATTTGGATTGAGGCCCATACAGTTCTCCATCTTGTTGTGTCAAAGCCATTGTGAAGGTGTTGCAGAAACCCATTAAAACCACTCCACACCATATGTCCCATATAAATCAGACAGAGAACCTTTTCCTTTGGTGCAGTTAACTGAAGGCCTGCACTTTCATTCACAGACTCCAAGTCATTTCAATCTGTTTAGTTGTCACATGCATTAAAAAAACATTAAAATGCAAACAACTAGCAGGGAAAAATCCTGTCATGCTCCAAAAATGTATGAAATAACAATAGCTATAATCTTGTAAAGGTCTTTGTGTGCCATGGTTGTGCTGCCTAGACTGAGACCTTGTAAAAGTTTCTACTTGCACACCCTTATGGAAAAGGCCTATGGAGTGCAATAGAGTTGAAACCACTAGTGTTCTATAGAAATGAAATGGGGTTCTACAGATATTACTCAAAAACCTATGATTGAGATTTTAAACCCAGATAAGGGTTTTAGCCTCTACATAGCTCCCATTGAAATGAATTGGAGTTATGTGGCTAACTCCCCAAGGGGGAGATTCTCAAAGGAATATATGGGAGTTAGACACCCAACTTCTTCCATTGACTTTCAGTGGGAGTCAGGTGCCTACCTGCTCTTTGTGCGGTTGAAAATCTCATCATAGAGAACTGAGGCCTCAGGGGAGTTAGGTGCTAAACTCCCAATAGCATGTAACCTGCTTTGGCTCTGTTGTAGACCCCAGCCTTCAAAGATAGCAATTTCCATTGTGTGGGATTTTCAAACCATCCCATGGAATTTGATAGTGGGGATAGAATTCTCCATTTGTTTCCATAGGAGGGTTTAAGCATTCTATAGATGGGCTAACATTCTCTGTAAAACTCTAGAGAACACCTACAGGAGGTCAGCAGTACAGGGGCAAGAGATACAGAGCACATTGTGGGACATGTGGTTCACCTAAGGCTAAAGGCCTGCAATTTCATGTAATCATTTTAAGTACAGCACATGTAGTTAATGTGTATTAGCAAATCAGTGAGAGTATTCAAATTACCTTTACTTCCCAATGATTTATGTTGTATGTTTTTTGGCAATACGTACATTTGATTTAACAAACTGTGCCAACTCAATCATCTTCATTGATTGAATCCCTAGAGTTGCTGAGCAAGGCAAAGAGATTCAGTAATACTGTTTCAGGAAAGGGTCACATTTTTGTAGGGAAGATTTTGATAGAGGTTAAATGAAGTAGCATGAAAGAACTTGAAAGTTAGAATGCCAGCAGAGCAATCAGGTTAGCGTATAATCAGAGGAACTGAAACAGTCTTTCCTGATTCAGTTTCTATGGTGAATCGTGCCCTGACTCTGGAAGATGGATTCTGTTCATTTAAGTAGTTTTCCAGGGTGTATTTTATATTGTAGACTGGAAGTTTTTAACAATATGCTATTTATGACTTTCCAGAACCCTACAAAACTGATTTTCGTTAGTAGGAGAAAACCCACTTCAGACACAGCGCTTGTAGTAAATGGGCCAAATTCTCTTCTCAGTTACAACTGTGCAACCCACATGCTCCTCATTTTTAGTGTGTGTAATAACTGAGCTCAGCAGAGGTAGAGGATTAAAGACATGGGGTTCCAAATTCTTCCCTCAGATGCATGTGTGTGGCTGTGACTGAAATCAATGGAAATCCTATGCATGCATCCAAGGATAGAATTTGGCTCGTGATTTTTATTGTTATCCTATGGATAAAATTGATTCCAGTGTTACATTTCTCAATCAAAGTTATTTCTACAGCGTGCATCAAAATGTTGGCTAGAATCTTCTCTTCTTGATGGTGGCTTTGGGGAAATATGTGTGTTCTGGATAGTTTTGGCCCAGTTTAATCATTCTCAGGCTTCCTCTGACTTTTTTATTTTGCTCATGGCAGATATAACTATGGGCTAGTCTGTATTTCCAAAAGAGAGAACCTCTATGTGTCTTTGATACTAAGCACATTTTTATACCAGATACAGCTGTGGACCAGATTCTCAGCTGACAAATTGTGGCCCCATTGACTTCAACAGAGCAAGGCCAATTCACACCAAATGAGACTCTGACCCCATGAGAGGACTCACCTGAGCACCAGCAGAATTAACTCCCTGCCCTCATTTTTCCTTCAGTGATGGCTTCAGTAATTATGCAGAGCTGGTGACTGATTTTCAGCTAATTCAGATGCTTAGAGTTAAATTAAGAAGCCCTATAAAAACAGCTCCCTTGTAATCAAAAGGGAGACAGTGCCTGAGGAGGTATACTTTCCCACCTAGCAGCTAAAGTTCAGGGTTATAGGGAGAGCTGTTTCTTAATTTATTTATGTAACAATCTTTTGTTGTTTGGTGCCATCTCAAACTGGAGAGTAAGGCCTTGGGAGAAAATTCCGTCTGTGAAGGATTTCCTTTTAAGCAATGGAATCAAATGAGCTCATGCTATCTGATCTTTTCTCTTGAATTTTTGAAGAGCGTTTAACCAGTGGCCTAGATCTGGGATCTGCCTTACTAGTTTTAAATCTGGGTGAAATTCAAGCACAGAGGGTAGATTTCAGGTTGAGCATTGCAGGAAATATTATATGAGGAAAAGCTATTCTTGTGTGTGTTCCTTTACCTGGGGGCCCACAAATCCCATGAATGTTGCTTGTGGCATTGTAGGTCTGTGAAAAGTTGCTGTATGTGCAGCTGAGGCTATTTGCAGAGCACCAGTAACATAAATAACTGATGTGGGAGAGAGGGGTGGAGGCATAGCATGATAATTTAAGGACTCTGCTGAGGGAAAAGACTAAAGGAGGAACCCAGCTTGGAAAAGCTCTTTCCCCACTGCCACTAGGAAGCCATTCAATGGAGCACCTGCACTAAAGCTGTAGGGAGATTTCCAGCATGCACACACTTAGGGTTTTCTCCATACCACATCTGAAGTTACAGAGAGCAAACAGTGAGCTTCGTTTCACGCTCTCCTCTCTAGTCTGTACATGGTTCTGTTCTCAACGTAACCTATTTCTGAAAGAAATATACATAGGAGGATCTCTCTGTGCATTTTTAAATTATAGAGCCATGTATTGGGTGACCCTCACCCAGGTGAGGTGCACTGCTTAGAGATGGGCTAATCCTTGTCTGACCTAAGGGACCCAGAATATTATTTATAGGCAGTAGTACATAGGAAAGTTCAACCATCCATAGGGTTAAAATGGGAGATGATGGTGAGGAAACACAGATATAAATATATTAGGTGACTAGCTTAAGGTCACACAACAAATCAGCAACAGAACCAGGACTGAAAGCCAGGTCTCCTAACTCCCTGATCAGCATCCAACTCATTAGCTCCCATTGGTCTTCCAGTTAACCTTTCTGCATCTCTGTTATCCCTCTGTATTAAATGGGGATAAAGGTATTTCTTTATCTTTCCAGTTTAGTAGTTTCCTGACAGTAGAGTTGCTGTTCTTACCTACATTGTGGCATGAGACCCCTAGATTCATATGCTTAATACCTCAAGATCACCATTTGCAATGGAGGAGAGCTGTATTTTGTGTACACTGAGGCATGGGGTACCCCCCAGTAAATACTCACACACACACACACACACACACACACACACACACAGTTCTGCTGGGGCAACCTTCTGTCTGAAAGTTGTGGGGCTGCAATTTGCATATGGTAGAATTTAGGATCCCCAAATACACACACTAATGCTTTATCTGTCTCAAAGCATTGAGTCTGCAAGCTGTTGCAGCTGGGACATAGGCTCCACAGCTACACACAGTTATTTCCCCCCCGTAGCTGTTATTCCATCTGTACTCAGTGTTTACTAGGAGCAAAAATATTTGTGACATGGAGATTAATTCATGTAGAATAAATCAACCACACATCTGTTCAGCCTGGTTTCTTTCACAATGGCCGTTGCATTAGTGCACATGACAAATGCTATATTTTTTTAAGAGGCACAGTTTTATTTGGTATAGTCTCTGCTCTGGTCTGGGGTGTTCTGCTCTGTCTGTGGGTGCAGTGGGTGCAATTATTATGAAACTGGATTTACAGTAATCTGGTTCTGTCTACAATTCATACGCCAAGGTATCCAGGTCAGGTCAAGGCCTGCTGCTTCTATAGATGACAAAGTGTGTCATACGGGGAGGAGATGTGTTAGATCATTTCTGTCTTCCGGAGATAGTAGTAGCATGTTTGACTACTGAGCTTAGTGCTTAAATCCCAAAGTGGTGCTGGCCTTAGAAATTCCTATTGTAGAATGATGAATGGAACTAAAGAAAATGAGTCAGGTTTCAGGAGGGACCTGGACTGGTGAGGGACCAGGGACTCTAGAATGAAAGCTAGGTTGTTAGACAAAGGGTGGAGTTTGGCATGTAACATTGGTCTCTCAGCACGTTTATTGGTCTTTCAGCATGTTTCAGACAATTCTGCACATCACTTATTGTTAATGAAACATGGTGGCAGTAATTTTATTTGTAAGATGTTCTTGAGTGCAGAACTACAGGCCAGTCAGCCTCACCTCAGTCCCTGGAAAAATCATGGAGCAGATCCTCAAGGAATCAATTCTGAAGCAGTTAGAGGAGAGGAAAGTGATCAGGAACAGTCAGCATGGATTCACAAAGGGCAAGTCATGCCTGACTAACCTAATTGCCTTCTATGAGGAGATAACTGGGTCTGTGGATGAGGGGAAAGCAGTGGATGTGTTATTCCTTGACTTTACCAAAGCTTTTGATATGGTCTCCCACAGTATTCTTGCCAGCAAGTTAAAGAAGTATGGGCTGGATGAATGGACTATAAGGTGGATAGAAAGCTGGCTAGATCGTCGGGCTCAACGGGTAGTGATCAACGGCTCCATGTCTAGTTGGCAGCCGGTTTCAAGCGGAGTGCCCCAAGGGTCGGTCCTGGGGCCGGTTTTGTTCAATATCTTCATTAATGATCTGGAGGATGGCGTGGACTGCACTCTCAGCAAATTTGCAGATGACACTAAACTGGGAGGAGTGGTAGATACGCTGGAGGGTAGGGATAGGATACAGAGGGACCTAGACAAATTAGAGGATTGGGCCAAAAGAAACCTGATGAGGTTCAACAAGGACAAGTGCAGAGTCCTGCACTTAGGACGGAAGAATCCCATGCACTGTTACAGACTAGGGACCGAGTGGCTAGGCAGCAGTTCTGCAGAAAAGGACCTAGGGGTTACGGTGGACGAGAAGCTGGATATGAGTCAACAGTGTGCCCTTGTTGCCAAGAAGGCTAACGGCATTTTGGGCTGTATAAGTAGGGGCATTGCCAGCAGATCGAGGGACGTGATCGTTCCCCTCTATTCGACATTGGTGAGGCCTCACCTGGAGTACTGTGTCCAGTTTTGGGCCCCACACTACAAGAAGGATGTGGAAAAATTGGAAAGAGTCCAGCGGAGGGCAACAAAAATGATTAGGGGGCTGGAGCACATGAGTTATGAGGAGAGGCTGAGGGAACTGGGATTGTTTAGTCTGCAGAAGAGAAGAATGAGGGGGGATTTGATAGCTGCTTTCAACTACCTGAAAGGGGGTTCCAAAGAGGATGGATCTAGACTGTTCACAGTGGTACCAGATGACAGAACAAGGAGTAATGGTCTCAAGTTGCAGTGGGGGAGGTTTAGATTGGATATTAGGAAAAACTTTTTCACTAGGAGGGTGGTGAAGCACTGGAATGGGTTACCTAGGGAGGTGGTGGAATCTCCTTCCTTAGAGGTTTTTAAGGTCAGGCTTGACAAAGCCCTGGCTGGGATGATTTAGTTGGGATTAGGTCCTGCTTTGAGCAGGGGGTTGGACTAGATGACCTCCTGAGGTCCCTTCGAACCCTGATATTCTATGATTCTATGATTGCCCCTCCTGCAGCTATCTCGTCTGTTATGTTTAATCATCTCCTTATGGTACTTATTCACTAAAGACCTTTATGAGACCTGCCTAAGGTCTAGGGTCTTCTGGTGCTTTGGCTATGAATCCAAAACTAGGGATGGTTTGGCTTTTGTCAGAGAAACAGAACACAACTGAGGTTTTGCCAAAACCAAAATATGGCTCCCTGAGTCTGGTTCTCCAGTTGTTGTTGCTGTCCAGCCCACTCCACCATCTTACCGTATCGTTCTGTACCTCTTAGTTCAGTGCAAATTAAAGCAAAAAGGCTTTTTACCTCTCTTTACATTTACTTGTTGTGACGGGTTGGATCACAGAAACCCCCTTGGGAGCTGCCGACTGATGTGCAAAGGCTACCTCTGTTCCTGTTCTCCCTGCCAGCTCGGTGGCTCCAGCACCCTGTCTTGCTGAAGCCAGACACACCCGTCTGCTCCAAACACAGACCCAGGGTCTGAATCACCTGTCCCAAAGCTGCAGGTTTACCTGAAAACAGCTCACAGAAGTGTGCTTGCCCTTAGCACTCAGATGCCCAATTCCCAATGGGGTCTAAACCCAAATAAATCCGTTTTACCCTGTATAAAGCTTATACAGGGTAAACTCATAAATTGTTCGCCCTCTATAACACTGATAGAGAGATATGCACAGCTGTTTGCTCCCCCAGGTATTAATACATACTCTGAGTTAATTAATAAGTAGAAAGTGATTTTATTAAATACAGAAAGTAGGATTTAAGTGATTCCAAGTAGTAACAGACAGAACAAAGTAAGTTACCCAGCAAAATAAAATAAAATGCACAAATCTATGTCTAATCAAACTGAATACAGATAATCTCACCCTCAGAGATGCTTCAGTAAGTTTTTTCTCAGACTGGACACCTTCCAGGCCTGGGCACAATTCTTTCCCCTGGTACAGCTCTTGTTCCAGCTCAGGTGATAGCTAGGGGATTCTTCATGATGGCTCCTCTCCCCTCTCTGTTCTCTTCCACTCCTTTATATATCTTTTGCATAAGGTGGGAATCCTTTGTCCTTCTGGGTTTCCACCCCCCCTCACTGGAAAAGCACCAGATTAAAGATGGATTCCAGTTCAGGTGACATGATCACATGTCACTGCAAGACTTCATTACCTACTTGCCAGCACACACATATACAGGAAGACTCACAGGTAAAACGCAGCCATCTGCAGACAATGGTCCTGGTTAATGGGAGTCATCAAGATTCCATACCACCATTAATGGCCCACACTTTGCATAACTACAATAGGCCCTCAGAGTTATATTTCATATTTCTAGTTTTAGATACAAGAGTGATACATTTATACAAATAGGATGATCACACTCAGTAGATTATAAGCTTTGTGAAGATACCCTTTGCATGAAGCATATTCCAGTTACATTATATTCACTTATTATCATGTTTTTACAAAACCATATAGACTGCACAACGTCACACTTGTCATACCTTTAAAGTCAGCATCTATGGCTGACTAATATAAGTTGAATCTTAATTTATTTTTAAGTCAATGTAAAAGGAAAAAGGCGGTGGAAAACCACAGAAGAATGCATTATGTTGTTCTCACATGCTAGTTAAGTAAAGACGACCTGTCATGTTGTTGAGGCATAACTTAGTGGTAGTGACTGAGAGAGTCAATGATAAACTTGGGTGGCCTGGAGCCCATCAGAGAGAATGGCCTAAATCTTATATAAAACCTATCAGAGAAAAGGACAGTTTAAAGCTGTGTAAATAATAATGGATAAATACCCAAGTGCTGCAGCAGGCATCTAGTAGCATTTTCTGCTATAGGATTCACATCATGGAGAGATGGATTTTATAGGCCTTTTTAGATCTAGTAGATAAACAGCTGTAACTCCACCAACACACCTGAAGGACAGTTATTGCTGGGTGTGTACCGGGAGGAATGAGAAACAAGTAGCACTTACTCAGAATAAGAATGGATTTCCCGACTGATATAATCCTGTCACTGCCAGACTTGTTTCAGTTCACTTTAGAAGAATTCCAGGAAATCAGGCTGATTTAAGCCAATAAACTGGTTATACAGCATCACAGATCCTAGTGAGCACCCCTTTCTAGCCACCCACTGTGATCGGAATCAAAGCCTCTGTGATATGGATCCTTGGGCTGTTTCAAGCTCCTGGAGTTCTGAACAGAGTCCAGCCATTGCCCCAATCTCAGAGTTTCTAGGCATGTTCTCAGGGCTCAGATCTTCCATCTGGCACATCCTCCACCCAAGCGTTGGAAACCACTGTCCAGCCACGTGGCCCCTCAGGGCTCAGTCCTGACCCTCCCACCTCCCCGGTTCTTAAACACACACCCCACCCAGACCTCCACCCCACAGGTGTGAAGCTTCTGGTAACAGTTTAACTCTCTCAGGGCCGCACAGTAGTTGTGAAGCAATCCACACACACACACACAGAGTCAACACACACACTTTGACCAGTCTAACATCTTTGTGCTCTTATCTTTAATCATATGAAACAATAAACATCTGAAACCCCAATGTCTCACTTCCTATCTTATCCTTCCCTTGGGAGTCCCGGGGGAACCACTGGGGTCCAGGAAAGTTGGTGGGCAAGATGTTTCTGGGGTGCTGGAACTAAGAGTGCTGGGGATACGGCAGCACCCCCTGGCTTGAAGTAGTAATAACAGCCCAAATACATGGTTTCCGCTTTTACCACCCCCACTATAAAAATTGTTCCAGCGCCCTTGAGTGTTACCTCCTCACGCAGGCTGTCACACGCTGGTTGGTCTCTCTCCCTATGGAGTCTCTTTCCAGCTTCTGTGACCTTGCTGTCGTCTGCCCCCCACTTCCTCTTTCTGACCCCATGTTCTTGTGTGTTCCTTTGTTTTAAACCATTCCTGGTCACCTGATCTCTTTTGTTTTCCTCCCTGTAACTTTCCCTTACTCCCAAGTGCTGCTCCCTTCAGACAAAAGGAGAAAGTGTCTTCTCCCAGTTACAGCAAACCCATCATCCCAAGGTGTTTTACTTTGAATACGTGATCACTGAATGCTGATCACTCGCTGTTGTGTCTGGCCTGGCAAAGATATAACACATCCCTGCTAAACTCATGGTGGATCCACATACAGACAGGCTTTCCACGACACTGTAATTTCATTATATAATTTCAGAAAATCATCATAATTCAGAAGTGGTACAGACAGAACTCCCAAATTGTACCAAACAGCAGCCAAGTCATGAGAGTAAAGAGTTCCATAGCCAAACGCAAGAATTCATGAATACTCTGTGGAAACACAATCTGCTGCTGATTTCAGAGAGATTATAAAGAAAAAGTAGAAAAGTTTTTTGAATTGCAATGTAGCAAAGAGGTACAGATTGAGAGAGATCAATAAACAAGGGTAATGGATCAGGCAGTTTTGAGAATCCGCTTGTCCTTGCAAACATTTTATTTCAACACCACTAAGAGAAACTGCACATGGAGCTCTTCTCAGCAGCTCTATGGGAATCAAATCTATTATACAGCTTTGCAGGAAAGAGGGGAAACTAACATTTCCAAAGAAGTCAGAGGGGGAGGAGGAAACTGCACCAAATGCTGTTGCTAATTCAAAACATTAGCTACTTCTTTCACTATAGTGTTTCACCTTAATTGCCTTAAGGAATAATTTAGCCAGAAATGGAAAGTGGTTTGAAGCTGTATGCATTCCTGAAATGAAAGGAGAAAAAGTAATAGTAAATGTGCTGTGGGTAGGGATGAAATGCACATCTACAGAGGCTGTAATGAAATCACGGACCTCCCAGAAAGCATATAGTAAAGTTCAGTAGTCAAAGCAAGAGGACGGCACGGTTAGACTGCTCTGAAGGGAAAAATAGAAATGTACCTGCCTGATCTTGCAGTCCTTCGGCAGGCAAAACTCCCATTGAAATCAACACTGTATACAAGGGGTAGTGAAATATGACAGAGGCATTTGTCAATGAACAAAATAAGAAACTTGAATGGGAGCAAGAAGAAGAAGATTGTTTGGGATATTCAGTGCACCACGAAAGCTCACAAAAGACCTTCAGCTAAGAATGGATGCTGTTTAATTGACAGTCAGAAGCAGTAGTTCAAGAAAAGGTGGATGAGAGATCCTGTGAACCTATATGAAAGACTGGATTTTGCTTCCTGGAAAGTAGCTCAACCTATTACTGCCTAAATTTTTTGGCACCTTTCTTTCTGACCACAATCAGGCACTTGTAAGGTGTCTCCAGTCAAGGACCCAAAATCACTAGTTCCTTTTTAAAATCTTGGCCAACTAATTATACTAAGAACTGAGATGGAGTAATCCAGTAAATTTAAACAAAGGAAGACTCTTGTATGTGATTACACATCTGCTAAAAGTCATTGAAAAGGCTAGTAAGAAAGGGATTGACCTTTTCCACAGAACTTGTAGAAGATTGGAGTAAGGGAAAATGTATAACTTTATTTATGAAGAAGATCTGAAAGAGTGTAAGAATAAAGAAGGCAAGTTCTTCTATGGTACCCATCAGAGCGATATTTTATTGGTTATATTATTATTTATTCCTTATAATAACCACTGCTGGTGGTTACCCTAAATGAGTGAAGGTTGGCACTGGGAAGTTGACTTTGGATATAGATAACCAATCTTTAACCTAAGAATGTTAATGTAAAAGGAATCAGGATTACCTTGCAATTCCAGATGTGTTTTTCAACCCTATGAAAGCTTTAAGCTCTGTATATGATACATGCAGCTAGAGAATTCCAGTGGAATTGGGGTTTTCTACAGGCTCACCTGTAGGTTCAGGGACATTTTAATTTGAAATGGGACAGTTATTCTTAGAAGTACTTGGAAGTTAAGAACACAAGAATGGCCATACTTGGTCCCTTCCAGCCCTACGTCCACATGTTTGATAGGGTGGGGACTACTTATTAAACACATAATCTCCTGGTGATTATTCTGAATGAGAGGACTAGAGAGATGGCATGGGTTTAATAATCTCCTGGACAGACAGAATAGATACAGTGAGTAGCAATATCTTGCCAAGAATATTATTTCTGATTCACTATACTGCAAAGCTTGCTTATGAGACTTTCAGATCAAAGAAGTGTTTATAAGATTCTTTGTCCCAACCCATTTTCACTCTCATTTATTTTGTTTCAATGATAAATGCAAATGCTAAAAGAATCACTCTTAAATGAAAGAACTGGGCAAAAGACATTAAAAATAAACTTTTATTAGTTATCCATTTTATTTAAGCTAAAGGACAATGTTGGCACAAGAACAAAGGGTATAAATTGGTCTTGAATACATTTAGGCTGGAAATTAGAAGGTTACTAACTGTCAAAGGAGTAAGATTCTGCAAAAGCTTTCTAATAGGAGTACTGGGAGCAAATGAGCTAGCTAATTAAGATGGAGCTTGCTATGTTTATGAATTGAATTGTATGATGTGGTTGTCTGTGATAGTAGGGGACTGGAACTGATGACCCAGGAGGGCCCTTCCACTCCTAGGTTATTTTTTATTCCATCCAACAAAACACACTGGTAACACAATAGCCATCCTCCTAAAGATTCAAATGGGGACTGCATAATGGAAGCACCAAATTTAAATCCCTGAGAAAGGTGTTGACTCTTACACAGTGGGAATGCATGCAACCAACCCTTCAAAAATCTCTATACATTAGTGTATGCAAATAAGGAAGGTCCTGACACTGGAGGGTGATATGCGGATAGGGCTGCAAGTTGAACTCTAGACAGTCCAGACATTTTTTTTAAGAAATAATAAACAGTCTATGATCAATGGAAATCTCAACGGAACACTCGCCTTACTGAAAAGTTATAATGAAACCGCTTTTCTATTTGAAGGCATAGGTCAGCCTAATTTATAACTTTCCAGCAAGATCTTCTGAGCACATTGAGAACACTCCAAATCAGAGCTCAGTAATCAGTAGTGCCACCATCCAGGCTGTCGGACTTGGGAACGAATCCAGCCATTCTTGCTGCAAAGCCTCCTCAAAGATTAAAACTTTTAAATGACTTTCTTACTCTTTACAGGCCCTTGGTGTGAATCCTATTTAGAAAGAGAATGCTGTGAGGAGTGTTTCCCATCATGGCATTTAAGGCAATGGGACATGCTGGTCTTCAGGATGATATAAAGTTATTTAGATTAAATGGGACCAGAGAAGACTATAAGTGTTATGTTCATAACATACACACAGAGAGAAGTTAGATAAAACATCAAATACCCTTGCTGGAAGATTACACCATAACATCACTTTTATCCTTAGAGTCCAGAACGATAACACAAAAACAGAGAGATAGCAGGCTGCTCCCTGAGGCAAAGAGGCACAACTCTCACCACCTTGTTCTTAACTGGCTCTTGATAGACTGACTCTGAGTGCACGGTTTCCTACACAGTCCCCTAGCCTGCAAGCAGGACCAGGAACACTGCACCCTCATTAAAATAATAGCTTGCAATTCCAATACAGTTCTCAATAAACTACAGTAAGAAACTTGAGAGAGACCTACACAAGGCAGGTAAATGGGTAACATGATGGCAAATGAACTTCAATGCCAATGAATGCACATTGGAGGGAACAAAATAAATTACTCCTACATCTTACAAGGTTTTAAATTAATTGTATCCTCTCAGGAAAAGGATCTGAGCATCACTGTAGACAGCTTCAGGAAGACCTCTGTTCAACGTTCAGTTGCGGTCAAAAAAGCAAAGATGATGTTTGGATGCATAAGAAATAGGCTGGACAATAATAAGGGGACTATTATAATGTCATTATATAAATCATCAGTGCAGCCTCACCTGGAATACTGTGTGCAGTATTAGTAACCCCATCTGGAAAAGGATATTGCAGAATTGGAAGGGATTCAGAGAAGGGCAACTAAAATGATTAAGGGCCTGGAAATACTCTCATTTGAAGAGATACTAAAAAGACTGAGATTGTTATCATCTGTTCATTTATTTGTCTCCTTTCTAAGGTGAACATTCTATAAAATAACAAATGGTAGAGAAAGCATATTGGAAGCTTCTGTTCTCCCTGTCTCATGATACAAGAACAGAGTGGCATTCAATGAAATTGAAGAGTGGGAAATTCAAAACTGATAAAAGTAAAAACTTTTTCACACAACTCACAGTTACACTGAGGAACTCATGGCCACAGGAAGTCATTGACACCAAGAACATAGCAAAGATTCATAAAGGGATTGGACATTTATATAGATAACAAGAATATCCAGAGTTGTCATAATAACAAACATTTTGGAAAGGATCTTAAGCCTCATACATTTGGGCTTAAGCCAGTCTCTAAATATTTGAGATCTAAATGAGACAGATCTTTCAGCGGTCTCTCACCAAAGGTTCTTAAGCAGAGTAAGTAGTCATGGGACAAGAGGTAAGGTCCTCTCGTGGATCAGTAACTGATTAAAAGATGGGAAACAAAGGACAGGAATAAATGGTCCATTTTCACACTGGAGAGAGGTCAATAATGGGGTCTCTCAAGAATCTGTACTGGGACCAGTCCTATTCAACATGTTCATAAATTATCTGGAAAAAGGGGTAAACAGTGAGGTGGCAAAGTTCGCAAACGATACAAAATTACTCAGGATAGGTAAGTCCAAATCAGACTGCAAAGAGTTACAAAGGGATCTCGCAAAACTGGATGACTGGGCAACAAAATGGCAGATGAAATTCATTGTTGATAACTGCAAAGTAACGCACATTGAAAAACATAATCCCAACCATACATACAAAATGATGGGATCTATATTAGCTGTTACAACTCAAGAGATCTTGGAGTCATCAGGCATAGTCCTCTGAAAATATCTGCTCAATGTGCAGTGGCAGTCAAAAAAGCAAACAGAATGTGTGGAACCATTAGGAAACGGATAGATAAGAAAGAAAATATTATAATGCCACTCCATAAATCCATGGTATGCCCACAGCTTGAATACTCCATGCAGTTCTGGTCACCCCATCTCAAAAAAGATATATTAGAATTGGAAAAAGGACAGAGAAGGGCAACAAAAATGATTAGGGGTATGGAACAGCTTCCATATGAGGAAAGATTGAAAAGACTGGGACTGTTCAGCTTTGAAAAAAGATGACTTAAGGGAAGGTTATGATAGAAGTCTATAAAATCATGAATGGTGTGGAGAAAGTGAATAGGAAAGTGTTATTTACACCTTCGCAGAACACAAGGACCAGGGGTCACCTGATGAAATTAATGGGCAGCAGGTTTAAAACAAGCAAAAGTAAATACTTCTACACACAATGTCCAGTCAACCTGTGGAACTCATTGCCAGGGAATGTTGTGAAGGCCAAAAGTATAACTGTGTTAACAAAAATAATAAGAAATTAATGGAGGATAGGTCCATCAATGGCTATTAGCCAAGATGGTCAGGGATGCAACCCCATGGTCTGAGTGTCCCTAAGCCTCTGATTGCCAGAAGCTGGGACTGGACAACAAGGAACGGATCACTCAATAATTGCCCTGTTCTGTTTACTCTGTCTGAAGCAGCTGGTACTAGCCACCGTCAGAAGACAGGATACTGGACTAGATGGACCATTGGGTCTATCCTAGAAAGGCCATTCTTATGTTCTTAGATTATCCACATCTGCCTACTGTGAGATCCTTACACCTTCATCTGAAGCATATGATACAGTCATTGTCAGAGACTACATTAGCCTCAGGTCTAATCCAATCAGGCAATTCCTGCATTCCTACATCTCTTGAATCAGGGCCGCTTAGAGGATGCCAGCGTGGGCCAGATCCAAGCTACTGACTGGAATTAGAAAAGAAACCAAACCATCTAATGCCACCCAGCAGTACAGATCCTAACACTAGCAACCAAGTCTACCCAAAATAAATTTTAAAATGTATAACTACAAATAACAAGCAAACCCTAATTGCACTATAGCGACTGCAAAGGGATTGAAAGGAAGAGAGAGAGGATGTTTGCTGCTTTGCTCATCGAAAAGGGACTGGGGTGAAGATGGGGCCATGATTCCTTATGTACCTCTGGATCTAAAAATTCAACTCCACAAAGGACCATGTGTTTGGCCCCAATGGTCAACACGTCCTAGAGGGTTTCAGCCCAGCACAGAGGGCACATGAACAATCTCACAAGTGGCGGTCTATTCAGACAATTCTCATAGAACTACAGAAAACTCTTGGATACAGCAGGTGCATAAGTACAAATGCTCTGAACAAGCCCTTAAGTCTCCAAATCCTCCTCCTTTTGAAGTGCTGCCAATGAAGAGACAAAAAACTTTCTAAGCAGTAGATCTGGTTGAGTGAATTAGCTATTGCACTGACTAAGTCATTTCCTTCGACTCTCTCAAAAAGTAACTCCGGGCTTGCTGAACTTGCTCAGAAATCACTTAAATTTCACCCCCAAAAAGAAAAAAAATGCTGGACAGTTGTTTTAATTTGTAATCATGCATCGGTCCATAAATTATCTCCTCACCCTTCTCTCTTCCCTCCCCCCGCCAATAGATAAAATGATCCTAAATTAGACAGACTTTGTGCAAACATAGAAGCTGGATAAGAACACAGTAAGGTTGGGTGGTTTTTATTTCAGTTTCAACCTTAAAATCCAATCACACCTGCCAAATTTTACAATCAAAGAATTTAGAGTTCCCTTTTGGGGAAAATGTCCTTTTTTCAGATCCAAGAAAGGAACTCTGCAGGCTTGGAAGAGAAGGGAGTGGATTATGTCAACACAGTAGTTTGAAGTAGTAAAACTGTTGCTTGTTTCCCCAACAATCCTGTAGGCTGTATCAAATCAGTAGTGTGCCAATTTACTTAACATATGGTCATTGTCAGGGAGGTGACTATTCAACTACATTTCTGCAGTTTTGTCCCATCATACTTTTTTGCCTCCCGTGGCAGTTTAGGAGAAACCCCTACCAGGGATTCATGCTTCTGAAGACAACTTATACCCAATTGCCCAAGGAAGAACTTTATTAATGGACTCAAATCCAACAATTGCTTAACAGTTTGTGATTAGAGAAACTGGATCAAAGAGTAAGGTAAGGATGTCCTTCCTTTCTCCAGCCTTTTCAATAGCTCTCTAGTTTGCTAAAATCTCTTCAGACTTTTGCACTTTGGAGTCCAACTTAATTTGAACCATTTAACACAACCCTACATCAATGAAGAGTGATTTATTGATATTGTGTGAGGAATCCCTGCAGCATGAACTTCTGGGATTGTAGGGGCCTAACGTAACGTGAAAGCCTTCCAAACAGTCAGAGTGAGCTGAATTGATTAGCCCAAAACTGGTCTCTGTAATTGTTTTTTCAATTATTTTCCTAGAAAAAATCCTGGCCTAAGAATTCTTGGCACAAGAATTCTTGCCCGTGTTTAGAACGGCTGTGGTCATACTGTTCTTTGATTGCACAAGCCAACATCATCCAGGACACTTCATTTGTTCATTCAAAACACTAGCATGGGGCAAAAATAAATCTGAATCACAGTGACGCACATTTTTGCTGGGCAGCTGCACTAGAATAACTATAGCGCGGTATGTAAGCCTTCTTTATATCCCAGCCAGTAAATAAATACATGACATGTAAACAAGACTTACATAAACTAATACCACTTGCAGAGAAGTTAAAAATAGAGTTGCTGAGAGCCTGTGCTGCTTAATATACTTTACAGTGCAAATGGAGTCCCTAAGGGCCAGATCCTTGGCTGGAGAAAATCAGCACAGCTCCATTTACTTCAATGGAGCTAAGTTGATTTACATCAGCTGAGGATCTGGCCCTCAATGTAATATAGAAGTATCAACAATTTGGGATCTATGCTCACCAGTTCCTCCAACTCTCATACAGAGGTTCTTCATCAGATTGACATTGCAACGTCTGCCATGGTTCGTCTATGACAACTCTGGAATCAACATCATCTCGGCATGACAGCCAATCTCAGGATCTATTCGAGCTGTAGCCTCTCCATACTGCTGTATTGCTGCAAAACATCGACACTACGCTGCTCAGACTGGGCAAAGCTGGAAGCTTTCCACACAAAATGCCAACATCATAAATTGGGCATAAAGTGGAATGATTTCATTCGTAATGCAGATGTTTACAGTCGCTCTGGTCTACAGGCTACTGGGGCCATTGTCCTCAGCCGGCGTCTTACACTTTTTGGACATGTCACCAGAATGCCGCAAGATGTTCTGGCGAACGCCGTTCTCTGGGTGGCTCGTAATATCCGGGATAAAATTCCACCAACCGAGGGTGGAGGTGGCCCAGAGACAGACCCTCTATTACATGGGTGCATCAAGTCTGTCCCGACGTTGGACTTTTGGCCCATCAAGCCTTTGTGGCCACACAGGAATGGACCAAATGGTGAACGATCAGTACAACCGACCGTTTGGCTAAGTGTTGAAGAAGAAGAAAAAACTACAACTGGAGAACCTGATGGTGATGGGGATCTACTGTAGATTTTCAGAAGCTGGTTTGAGAAGATCCTAGTGGCTTATGCTAGCTCTTTATGTTTTGTGGGTTAATAGACTGCCTTGCATTTTACTTCTGAGCACACTCATGCATTAAAACATAAAGCCCATGCAACCTAGTTCAGATAATGGATCATTTCATTTTACTGGAGATAATCTCTAAATGTTAGTGATCTGTCTTTTTTAGCTATGCGGGAAAAATAGGTTAGATAGTGCCATTGCATTATACATACTGGAGGTCACTCCTGGATGAAGAAGATATATTTGGTTGCAAATTCCAGGTAACAGAAATATTAATGTGGCTGCAGACTGGAGACCAGATTTCCAAAGGTATTTAGGCTCCTAGAGGGATTTCCAAAAGCACCTAAGCAATTTAGGTGTCTAACTCCCATCGCAAGTAAGCACAGGCTTAACTTCGAAATCAGTGGGAGTTAGGCATCTAACCTGCTTAGGCATTTTTGAAAATCCCACTAGGCATACTGTATATCTGTATCTTCGGGTGCCTAAATACATTTGAAAATCTGGCCCTAGATACTACAGATGTCCAGCTCAGAACAAAGGTAGGGAGCTTAGTATGTTAAAAATGATCAAGAAAATTACAAAATCTGCTAGCAGAATACTATTGGTTGACTTTAACTACCCCACTAGTAAATAATGAGCTGAATGGCACATTGAAGCAACATTTGGAGAAGTAGTAATCTATTGATATCATAACTGAGTGCTTTTTAGAAAAGCCTTTCGGTGGCTACAAAAGAAGGGAGGATACTTGCCATAGTCTTATGAATCATGCAGGAGATAGTAGATGATAGAAGGTGGGCATAGGAATTGCTATTATCACAGCAATGTCGGGTTTGATGCTGTAACGAATGACTCCTCAATGAAGAAAATGTCTAGCAGCAGACTCAAGGAGAAACTACAACAATTCAGGTGGGATATTCAAGAGAACTCAGCCTCGCCCTAATTCTGCTCTGTTGAACTCACAGAAGTGCAGATGAACCTCCATCATAGGTGAACCTACAATCAAAAAGATAAATCAATAAAAAGGGGAGAGTAAATCCTGCATAGTTAAGTGGAGAGACATGACTTTGTGAGAGCTGGGCAAGCGTCCTTAATGAAATGGAAATCAGTGATCAACATAGATTAGAACAAAAATCAGGGCTTCTAGGCATTTCAGCAATGCAAATAAAGCAAGTATAACAATTGCAATACATTGCTAGGTAGGGTGAAATTTAAAAATGAAAAGTGTGAAGAGATGACATATTGTAAAGAACAGATAACAAAAGATTGCTACAGTGCTTTAATGGTGCCTTGCAGATTTACATGAATTGAGGATCTGGATCCAAGCTATGTAAATACTTTAGACCTCAGCTAAGAAGGTTGCGTGTGTAACTTTAGGCTCTCAAACTAGCAGTGGAAGAGGGTGCAGTTTCAAAGGGATCAACGGTGTAAAAAGAATGTGTGGAAGTCCTATTTCACGAGAAGAGCTGTGAAAAACTTGGCTGTTGTGCTTTTCAGGAGGTTGCAGGTCTCCCTCTTGATTTCAATTCCTGGAGGTTTACACCCCTGACTTTTTCTTTTTGTGTTCTGGGATTTGAGTAAACCCCAAAACACAATGTGAAACCAATTCAAAAGCACAGAGATTCATCTGGTCTCACATCCTAACCATGCAAAATCCCCAAGCTTGTGCGGTTTTGGTGCAAAATAATAAATCAGTCCAGGTTCATGCAAAAGGTTTCCAAACTGCAGCAAACCTTTAGGTGAATGTAGACTTAGTTTCAGATTATTTTTATGTAAGTCCTCTTCTTAATTTCATCCTTTATGTTTTTTTCATTAGTAAGCATCTGGAAATCTCATAAGCTATGTTAATATGGATCTCTCGCTCTCTTTCTCTGTGTTTCCCTTTTGTTCTCTCACTCTCTGTCTCTCACACACACACATACATAGACGCAGAGCTGAAATGAAAGAAAAGTGTGTTAAAAGATTACAGTAACTTTAGTATTGTGAAAAGAATGTGCTCCCTGCTTATACTAGCTAAGAATCCTGAACACCCCTCTCCAGGAGGCAGTGTCTAATTTTGGTATGTTTGGATTATTGGCTGATCTTACCACAAAAAATAAATGCTTATATTACACTCTAACACAAAGGTCACAAGGAATAAATATATTCTCTTAGGTAAGCCATTGACCACTCATTAATTTTTCTTGGGTTTTTATATGCCATAATTCCAGATAGCTAAGAGGTGGGTGCTTATATTGCGCAACCAGAGAGCCAACAGGAATAAAGTGGTAATGCTTTTAAAAACTTTTAAAACAACTCTGCACAGATGCCCGGGGGAAGCTTATTGGGTACAGCACAAGATCTGTAAGCAAACATAGCATCAGTTGTCCAGTTTCAATGGACTTAGAATTGATGCCATAATAGTGTGTGAAGGGAGAGAGTGCAGGAGAATAAGAACAGTTGAGAAGGAAGCAGTCACTGAATTGATAAGACTGAGGATCAGAGCTGGACTCAGTTTCGTTTACTGGCTGTCCAAATGATGGGCTAGATAAAAGGAAACAATGACTTCAAGTGCTTGTCTATTTCTTTATACTCTAAAGTCTGTTTGAATAAATAAACTTTGACAGAAAAATTACAGGTGTAGAAAAGAGAAATGAACTGAAACATTTTCTTTGTATTTTGAACCATAAATCTCAACCCAAATGCTTCTGCAAATAATTTAGCTTCTGCGCATAGCCCAACCTGCATCTTTCCTTCTTTCAGAAGACACGGTATCATAGATAACATCTTGTTTTGGATAAAAAAAATGAATGCTGCAGCATCGTGTTAGAAATAATGAGGACCCTATCAATAAGAATACTTTTGTGACTGCTTAAAGGATTTCCAGGTAGCTCACTGCAAGACTGCCTGGTTTTGGTTCATGTGGGTTTCAGCTATCTTTTCTGTAGGGTTTGGTTTGTGAGAATTCTCACCTATTGAATGTTGGTTTAAGTTACAGATTTGTTCCAACCCAGTATGGTGAACGTATAACACTCTAAGCAAAACTGGCAAGTTTTGTTGAGCTCCATCGCATATGGGTTCATGAGGATTCAGAAGGATTCGTTTTCCACGGTATTTCTGGTCCAGTTATGCAAACCCAAGAGGGTCAGATAAACATCTGAACTTCAGTTTGCTTATCCAAACTAACCTGAACCTCCAAAGCTTTAGCGATTCAGCCCATCTCTAACATACAGCCACATGGTTCTTCTCCCTCTTTGGTTAGAACTAGAAAAATGAATCTCTTCTGAACCCCAGAAGATAACCCCTTCCAGGGGTGATAAATGTCAAGAAACAGACAGGTAATAATTTCGCACAAACATCGTGAAAGTGCCCTCTGAGAATTCCTCTCCAAATCCTGATCAGTAATACTGTAGATGTTTTAATGAGTTTATTTTTATCATGTTTGGTGGTGGGAGGAAGAAGCTGCTCACCTTCTTTTTCCATTTGGAAGGACAGTAGCAAGCATGAAGGAGGATATCTCTGGGCTATATCTGGCAGGGAAGGATGATACTTTAGCAGAAGAACCAGATGCTACTTTGGAGCTTTGTGGCTTAGCACAGATTTTTCATTTTATAAAAAGATGCTATTTTTGTACTACCATCCGGGCTTATATTCCTGGTTGTTGGGCAGGATAGTTCAAATTTCCTTTTAATTCTGTATTACTTGGCCTATAATGATCAGCTTTAACAGATTATTGGGTCTCGGAATTTTCTCTCTCTCTCTCCCTCTCTCTCTTTTTTTTTTTTTTTTTGGTTGGCTTTTATTTCTAAAAGAACTTATATTAGAATACGAACCCTCCTCCTTCCTACATATGCCCACGCACTGAAACAATGCAAGGATTATGCTGATGATAACATCTTCATTCCTGTGGGTAGACGATGCTAATACCCAGGTGTTTCTCTAATCTTTCCAGGGCTGACTTGGAATACAAGCATAATAAGCAGCTGCCTGGGACCAGGCAAGCTCTGCAAGCCATCAGGCAGCCCTATCTCCACTTCCAGCAGTGAGACCAAACTGGGTAGAAACAACTCACAGACTAGCACAATCTCCCCTTCTGTTCAGGGCATCAGAGAAAGGGACAGTTCCTGGCCTAGTTCTCCCTGCTTCCCCTGGCAGCTTGGAGTTTGTAAACTGTATGGTTAGCCTGAGTTTCTTCTCATCTTTCTTCTTGCTGTCTGTCTAAAGAGCAGGCCAGTCTATATTCAGTAATCTTACCAGTGCTCTGCTGACGTGACAGGTGCTGCAGCACTAAAAGGATTCAACAAACTCCTGCTTGGGTTTTCTCTAAGCTGGGCTCTTTGTGTTGCTCAAGCATTTTCAACCTTTCAGTTTCCTGGTCCCTAGAGGAAGACCTGAGACAATACCGAAAAGAAAAGAGTTTGTAACATGTGTCAAGTTACCCAGAGAGAGTCCTTTATTCAACTCTTTGTAATTCAAAACGGCATTTGCCATCGCTATTGGAAGCAGAGCCCTATTTAAACTTTCACTCATTCTGGGGAAATGAAGTGCTGAAGGACAGGGTAGTGAAGCGTACGTGAACTCAAGCATCTCACATGTGTGGGAATTTCATAAGAAAAAGGCATCTGTTGTGCTGACATCTGCAACCAGGAGTCTAGGTTTCAGGCTACAGGCTGTCTCTTATTTGTACATGGGATTTAGTTCTCATTGCTGAAGGAATGGATTTTACACCAAAAAACGACAAGCAATTTCTGTATGGGATTTGCTGTGCATTAAGCACAATGCAAACCTGTTTATAAGATTCTTCAAGCAGAAAACAAAATATTTTCTGAACTAAATTTTAGTACATGACCATAGGCATCACTATAGGCGATCAGACTTGTTCCAGATACTCTGGTATGCTGCCTCTTGTCCATACCTGATGTTTCGAGGGAAAGAGAGAGTCCCCCATAATTTTATTTTTACAGTGCCTAGCACAATGGGGCCCAAACCTGGCTGAGACCTCCAGGCATTACCACATAGAAATGCTGATAATGGTGAATATAGCCAATTGTACAGTGCTGTACATGGGAAGGATATAGCTTCCCAGTTCTGCAAGCTATCAACCTACTGCCTGCTGCATCTCTCAATATGTGTTTGTACTGTGCCTACATGGGGCTTCAATCTCAACTGCAGCTTCTAAGTGCCTCTGAAATACAATGATGAACAAACAATACCTAACATTCTAATGGCAGAATAGTAATTTTACAAAAAGCTCTCAATCTTGAGGGACAATAACAAATATGTGTTTATAATACAGGATATACTTTAAGAACTCGGTTAGTGAGGCTGCTCCAAGCATTACTGGAAAATACATCTTTGCATCAATAGTTTACAGGTTTCCAAAATTCTAAATAAAATCATAGCTTAAATGTTTGTAAAACCTTCTTAAATGGTAAATTTTTGTAAAATCCTCATAAAAATGTGGACCTTGCCTGTCCTGAGTCTCATTTGCTAAATCAGGACATGCTAAAATGTGCAAAGGGTCTGAGAAAGAAAAGTAATGGGTTATTGCTCATAACTGGACACAGCAAAGCATTTGGGAATTGGAAACCAATGGTAAATTTTTGAAATTTCTAACAGTCCTGGCCTCTCTGACCTGTGCTGTAGTGGGGCCAGTTTGCAGTGGAAAGGCACTTTTGCTGCATGGGGGATGCCATTTTGTTCTCAAAAAGGTGTCCTCCACATAGCGCCGGTGCCTGTGAGGCCATGCTGGTGGGGGCGTTCCGGTAGATGCCCATTCAGGATTACACCGCCGCTTCTGACCAACTTCCAGTTAATGCTGTTCCTTAACATTGGCTCTGCGGGTAGAATAGAGTAGGGATATTTATTCCCATTCACTGCTGGACTCAACTTCCCTGAATTTTTTGTCTCAGGTCCACTTCTAAGTCACTCCAAGGTCACTTATTTGTTCATTCTCTGGCTGAGTTTATTACTTTGCATTAAAAAGGATATTTTCACCTCAGCATAATTAACTGCTTGGGCCCGATTCTGTGGGGTGCTGAGTTCCTTCCATTCCCACTGACCTCAGTGCAACACTGAGCCAGAGGGTGGATGCTACCGTAAATGTTCTTGGAAGCCGTCCTTCTCTACCTGCCATGACAGCTACTTCTCAGAGAAGAACCACTTGCATGAGCAAATCAAGTAACTGCATGCACAGAGTCACCCAGTTAGACATTTGTGCATGCAATAATCCAATATGTTATATGCCATTGTTCAGTTAAATTATGGAAGCATATTTCATATGCTTTTGCCGACATATTTTGCACACAGACATGTGTCCTAACTTAAAAAAGATCTGGCCCAGTAATTGGATCCCCTGTCAAGATACTCATTCATTTTACTCTGTGCATATCAGAGCTTCCTACTCTCCATATGCTCTGTTACTTGCAAGCATTGACAGCTGACATACTGATGTTTTTTAAATTTTCAAGAGGTCCCACCCCCACTTTCAACTTGATGGGTGAGCCATTAGCAGTGACTTTTAGAGTGACTGATAGTTACAGAACCAAATTGGGAGAGGGGACTAAAGAATCGGCCTTATTTAGAGTTGGTTCTGAACCAAAGCCCTGAATCTGGATTCGGGGATCTGAGTTTCAGTTCAAACCTCTCTCTAAGGGCCCAAATTTGGACATTGAATCTGACCACCCTGAACTCTGGGAAAGCTTGTGTTTGGATTTCCTCTGTCCAAGTCTCAGAGTTTGGAAGCTGTGTTTTGGGGCTGACCACTGTAGAAATGTGCAGCTAGATCAGGATGTGGAAATTGGATCTGAGGTTTCAATTTGGGCCCATCTCCAACCTTTAATATTAAAGTCTAATAATTTCAGATCCAGACAGCTTCACTCTGTCCTGTGCTATTTTGTAGCGCTTCATGCTACTCCAAGGATCATTTGAGCCCACAGTAAATTAATATTTACCATTTGGAACATTTTGCTCCAGCTAGTGTAATGACAAGTTGTAGGAGTGTGTGTGTGTGTGTGTGTGTGTATGTCTCTCTGTGTGTTTGTTTGTTTATTTAGTTTACAGGACCCAGATCTGAGCAGCTGCAGCAACAGAAAGCCCCCAGAAGAGCAGCTAGGCCATCAGCCCATTATGGGCTGGTTACAATCATATCGGGTTCAAGATGCTGACTTCTCTTTTGTCTCTTTTTGTGACAAGGCAATACACCCTAGGTCCAGGAGCGTGGCTCTCTATTAGCACACTCTATCCAACTGCTCCGAGCTCTGGGAAGCCAGGCTTAGTGGAAAAAGTGGGATCTTTGTAAGAGCAACCATGCCAAACTGCTAGCTGCCACGAAAGATACAAGGGGCAGTGGACACTGGCTGCGCCTTCTCTTCTGTGACATATGCTGGGCTCTTAACTCCTGAAACATTTTAGGCTTCACCCATCACTAGTTACTACAGACAACAGGATACATTATTTGGTTTCTAACTACTGGGATGGCCTTTTTCTACATAATCCAAAAAAGGTTGCCTGTTTGCCATGCTTTAAGGTACTCTGCCAGATTTCGGTATTTGGTACACAGCAGGTCCGATTCTCCATGACTAAAGTGTTTCAGGGGTCTACTCTCCACTCTGTAATTTAAAATCTCTTACTTTTCATTTCACAGCTGGAAAATGTTTTAAATGAACTGCCCAGAGTCAATGACTCAGTAAGAAGATGGCACAGACAGTCTGTCAC
>QXTE01000129.1:1465116-1571481 GCA_003942145.1 Platysternon megacephalum | reverse complement strand
GGTCTGTAATTGCCGGGATCACCTCTAGAGCCCTTTTTAAATATTGGCGTTACATTAGCTAACTTCCAGTCATTGGGTACAGAAGCCGATTTAAAGGACAGGTTACAAACCTTAGTTAATAGTTCCGCAACTTCACATTTGAGTTCTTTCAGAACTCTTGGGTGAATGCCATCTGGTCCCGGTGACTTGTTAATGTTAAGTTTATCAATTAATTCCAAAACCTCCTCTAGTGACCCTTCAATCTGTGATAGTTCCTCAGATTTGTCACCTACAAAAGCTGGCTCAGGTTTGGGAATCTCCCTAACATCCTCAGCCGTGAAGACTGAAGCAAAGAATCCATTTAGTTTCTCCGCAATGACTTTATCGTCTTTAAGTGCTCCTTTTGTATCTCGATCATCAAGGGGCCCCACTGGTTGTTTAGCAGGCTTCCTGCTTCTGATGTACTTAAAAAACATTTTATTACCTTTGGAGTTTTTGGCTAGCCGTTCTTCAAATTCCTCTTTGGCTTTTCTTATTACATTCTTGCACTTAATTTGGCAGTGTTTATGCTCCTTTCTATTTGCCTCACTAGGATTTGACTTCTACTTTTTAAAGGAAGTATTTTTATCTCTCACTGCTTCTTTTACATGGTTGTTAAGCCACGGTGGCTCTTTTTTAGTTCTTTTACTGTTTCTTAATTTGGGGTATACATTGAAGTTGGGCCTCTATTATGGTGTCTTTAAAAAGCGCCCATGCAGCTTGCAGGGATTTCACTTTAGTCACTGTACCTTTTAACTTTTGTCTAACTAACCCCCTCATTTTTGCATAGTTCCCCCTTTTGAAATTAAATGCCACAGTGTTGGGCTGTTGAGATGTTCTTCCCACCACAGGGATGTTGAATGCTATTGTATTATGGTCACTATTTCCAAGCGGTCCTGTTAGAGTTACCTCTTGGACCAGCTCCTGCGCTCCACTCAGGACTAAATCTAGAGTTGCCTCTCCCCTTGTGGGTTCCCGTACCAGCTGCTCCATGAAGCAGTCATTTAAAGTATCGAGAAATTTTATCTCTGCATTTCGTCCTGAAGTTAAATGTTCCCAGTCAATATGGCAATAATTGAAATCCCCCCACTATTATTGAGTTCTTAATTTTGATAGCCTCTCTAATTTCCCTTAGCATTTCATCATCACTATCACTGTCCTGGTCAGGTGGTCGATAATAGATCCCTACTGTTATATTCTTATTAGAGCATGACATTACTATCCATAGAGATTCTATGGAACATGTGGATTCACTTAAGATTTTTACTTCATTTGATTCTACATTTTCTTTCACATATAGTGCCACTTCCCCCCTCCCCTCCCCCCCCCCTCCCCCCCACACATGACCTGTTCTGTCCTGCCGATATATTTTGTACCCCGGAATGTTTGTGTCCCATTGATTGCTCTCAGTCCACCAGGTTTCTGTGATGCCTATTATATCAATATCCTCCTTTATCACAAGGCACTCTAGTTCACCCATCTTATTATTTAGACTTCTAGCATTTGTGTACACTTTAAAAACTTGTCACTGTTTGTCTGCCTTTTTCTGATGTGTCAGATTCTTTTTTATGTGAATGTTTATCATCTAATGTGGCCCTTACATTATCCTCTTCCATCCTCTGCTCCTGACTATAACCTGGAGATTCTCTACATTAGACTCTCCCCTAAGAGAAGTCTCTGTCCGATCCACATGCTCCTCTGCAGCAGTCGGCTTTCCCCCATCTCCTAGTTTAAAAACTGCTCTACACCCTTTTTAATGTTTAGTGCCAGCAGTCTGGTTCCACTTTTGGTTTAGGTGGAGCCCATCTCTCCTGTATAGGCTCCCCCCATCCCAAAAGTTTCCCCAGTTCCTAATGAATGTAAACCCCTCCTCTCTACACCATCGTCTCATCTACGCATTGAGACTCTGAAGCTCCGCCTGCCTACCTGGCCCTGCGCGTGGAACTGGGAGCATTTCTGAGAATGCCACCATAGAGGTCCTGGATTTCAGTCGCTTCCCTAGCAGCCTAAATTTGGCCTCCAGGACATCTCTCCTACCCTTCCCTATGTCATTGGTACCTACACGTACCACGACCACCAGCTCCTCCCCAGCACTACACGTAAGTCTGTCTAGATGCCTTGAGAGATCCGCAACCTTCGCACCAGGCAGGCAAGTCACCATACGGTTCTCCCGGTCATCACAAACCCAG
Organism: Platysternon megacephalum; assembly: GCA_003942145.1. Taxonomy (NCBI): domain Eukaryota; kingdom Metazoa; phylum Chordata; order Testudines; family Platysternidae; genus Platysternon; species Platysternon megacephalum. The sequence goes on along the minus strand of QXTE01000129.1, from coordinate 1,569,274 downwards.
CTATCTACGTTTCTAATGATCGAATCTCCCATTACTAACACCTGCCTTTTCCTAGCAACTGGAGTTCCCTCCCCCGGAGAGGTAACCTCAGTGCGAGGGGCAACCCCAGCACCATCTGGAAGGAGGTGCTCATTATTGGTATGATGTTTGAGAGTATCTAACCTAATTATATTGTGATTGCTATTAGGGGGCTCAACTGTGGTTGCGACTTGAACAAAATCCTTACTTAAGACCAAGATGAGAGGTGTCTCCTCTTGTGTGCACTAGAACTAGCTGGTCCAAGAAGCAGTTGTTTAAGGCATAGAGAAGCAACTTGATGGGTCTCTGTGTGGATGCTTAAAATAGTCCATTATTACTGTTGCTGCCTCTCCCGAATCAGGAAACCAGTAACAGAACCCTACTGGTATATTTTTATGATTTGGAATTTTTACCCATTCAAATTCTGCTGTATGTTCCCTATCACGTAAATTGTCTCTGTAGGTTCTAAAGAATCTCTTAGGTATAGTATGCTCTCCCGCACCTCTACCATTTAATCTGTTCTTCTATAATTTATAGCCAGGTATTACAGTATCCTATTGGCTTCTTCACGACCCCCTTTTCTCCAACAACTCTAAGGCAATCTCTCCATGGCAGGGTTGAGACATGCTAGTGAGGCGAGGAGGCTTACACTGTATCTGCTGACCCTGTTCTATGCTTAAAGACTTCATTTTCTAGGACTCTTCACCAGTATTGAAATTGGGGAGACGAACCTGAACCTGCAAACAGCCAGCGATAAAAATAGTAATGAATATGCTGTTTGCTTATTATCCCATACAGAAAAGAAGGTCCTTTTGAGGGAACTTTCATGTGCATGTGTTTTAAATTTTAAAATTGTTTCCGATTTTGCCAGAAATGAGATAAAGTAGATGTGAATTTCTTTTTTAGGCAATAATGAATCAAACGGACAAAAATCAAGAGGAAGTTCCTTCATACCTTAATGACGAACCACCAGAAGGTAGATACTAAGTTTCTGTAATCTTTTATTTGATAGTAAGAAAATGAGCTGAAATGCAGTTCGTTTCTGAAAAGAATGACTATGTGAGAATAATTTATCCTTGCACACAAGGATCAAGCTAAGTGCTCTAATTTTTGTTTTAATGACATTCTTTTACTGCTGCTAGCCCTGAAGAGCTAACACATTTAAGATTGAGTGAGCTGGATTCTATTCTATCTGCACAACAACAGAATTGTTTACTAAGTAACAATTTATTGCCCAGTGCAAACCCATTGAAGGCAGTGAGGTTGCACAAGTATTGAAAGGCAGTTTTAAGACTGAGTTTGCATTATTGTAACTGAGAGCACAATTTGCCAGTTGAACCTTTATTACTAGTGTTAATATGTGAGATGGAAAGAGCTCGGTTTGACTTTCAGATCCCAGGCTGGCAGTTTAAACAAAAAGATCTAGTTAAAATGCATCTGATTCAGGAATCATTGAGGCAAACACTGAACCTGATGACCAGTTTTGGAATGTGTCTTGAATAGAACAACACTTACTTAAACTTGCTGGATTATATAAAAGCATCTTAGTCATCAGAAATTGAATTTAACCAAAATCAAATCTGTTCACTTTTTCTGATGAGCTTTTTCTTCTGTTAGTGCTGCAGAGGAGAAATATGAACTGGATTCTTTTCTAGGTTGTGCATCATCAGAATTATTAACCGAGTACTGTTTGCAGAATCCTGTCTAGCATGTAATCTCCTAAAACAAACACTCTTTCAGCAGCCAGGTTGTCACTGTTGTGCTGGGGGTTGGGGTTTTTTTTTTTCCCCCCCCCCTCTCACAAACTGAGCATACTTGCTATGGAGATCACTGAGTGAGAAACACTGAACCCAGGATCCTATGTTCTTTAGTCACACTTCAGAATCTAATAGTACTTCAAAGCTGTATTTGTGTGCAGTCTTTTTGTAGGATGTTGCTAAGGCTGTAAGAAAACGGAGTGGCCTTGCGACCTGGTGCAGGAGGTCTCAGTGCCACTTACATTTGGCTCACCCACCCCTCTTATCATGAGTCAGTGGCAGAGGGAGACGAGGAGGATGGGGCTGGCCCTGCTTGCTGGCTTGGTTTTGTGCCAAATGCCACTGCTGGCACTTGGCCCTGCTGGCACTATCCTCACATTTTGCCTAGGCGCAGTTCTACCTCTACTAGGTGGTGCAAGCTGGGCCCACCAAGCAGCAGTGGTTCTTCTGTGACCTTCAGGACTTTGCCTTTCATGGCTGCCCAGTCTCGCCAAGGGATGAGCTTGGGGAGGCCCCAATAAGTGAGGCCAGGTAGGAGCTGGGGCTTGTGCCTGTACAGGGCTGGGATAGGGGAGCTCCAGTGGTGCCAGTTCCCACCCCGCAGGACCTCCAAGGCTCTCTGAGCTGGGGCTGGCTCTGGGGTACAGGGGCTTGTTCACCCCCCCCCCCCCCAACCTGGGGATTGGAGGAATGGGGGACAGGGTATCCAGCCCCTTTTAGAGGGTAAAGGACCCTGCTTCCAACTCAACACCTAGGCAGTTACAGAACAATAGTTCAAGTCCTGCATATACCTCAAACTGCAACTTTAACAAACTGGCCACAACTTTTGGACCAAAAAAGTCACAACTTCCTTACAGCATTAGTTACGCATTTAAAATGAAATAAGTTGTTTGCTATTTAGTAGTGCCTCTTAACTGTAGAGGAAGGGGTTCCAGTGGGTTAATATTGTCCTATTGGTAACAGTAGTGAGGGATAATCAGTACAAAATGCAAGGTTGGCGGGGGAAGTAAAGCAAATTGATTCCCTAGCACAGTGGTTCTCAACCTCTTCCATACTGCAAACCCATGTTACGGCAGCAAAGTCTTGAGACCTCGTTCCTAGCTATAAGGAAAAGGAAGGTGGCCAGGATGTTCTGAGACCTGTTCACAATCCCCAGGCTGTCAAGCCTATGCTCTAGTATGTTGTACCCAAGTTTTAGTTTTTTAAAGAGGTACACTAGAACCTCAGTTTCGAACACCTCGGGAATGGAGGTGTTACAAAACGTTATGGTGGTTCTTTCAAAAGTTTGCAACTGAACATTAAGTTAATACAGCTTTGAAACTTTACTATGCAGAAGAAAAATGCTGCTTTTAGCTATCTTAATTTAAATGAAACAAGCACAGAAACAGTTTCCTTACCTTTGTCCAATCTTTTTTAACTTTCCCTGTATTTTTTTTAGTAGTTTACATTTAATAGAGTACTGTACTGTATTTGAATGTTTTGGTCGTGTATCGTCCCGTCTGTCGCCCCCCCCGTCCCTCCCGCCGGTTGCTGCCTGGTTGCGTACTTCCGGTTCCAAATGAGGTGTGTGATTGACCGGTCAGTTTGTAACTCTGGTGTTTGTAACTCTGAGGTTCTACTATACTGTTATTTTTAAGTTTATAGAGGATGGGTTGTATTTAAATGTCTTGCTCAAATTGTGTACACGGGATAGCTCAAGTTAACTTTCAGTCTTCGTGGAAGACAAATAAGACATATGTGTTTTTCTCAGCTTCCTACATTCGTTATCTTGAGCAGGTCAGATTGATTCCCAATTTAGCAGTGGTATTTTGATCTTTCTCCAAAAATTCTTGAATTACTTAAGGTAAACTTATCTCTTCATCCCTTTGTGTCATAAACTAATGTCTCTTAATCTGGCAACACTCTATTAGAGCACATCATCTGAGTAGAGAGATGGGGGAGGGGAGGAGAGAGAGGAGGAAATTAAAGCACAGCCAAAACTGGATAAGAGTGAAGGGGAAAGAGTAGAAGATGAACTGACAGAACAGAGAGAGAGAGAAGGGGATAAAAACACTATGGAGGAGCTACTGCTCATTTGTTAACAAAAAGATGGCTCAGGAGGAGGATTGCAGAGAAGAGTGCTATCATCTCTCCCCCCCCCCCCCCCCCCCCAAAAAAAAAGAAAAAAAAGAGTATGGAGGGGAAAGATGTTCAGACTGAATGTAAGTAAGAGAATAAACACTTGCAGGGTTTTATTTTTTTCTGTGTGACCTTGTATTTGGGTTGACAGAACTGGTCAGAGGGGAGAAAATGTATGAAATAGTAAATAAAAATCTTGCAGGTATTTTAGGGAATTTTTTTTTAATGTCTGACTTGAAAAAATGTCAATTTCAACTAGCTATAAACAGCCCAATTAGTTGAGTAAAATATTTAATACATATTGTTTCCCAATCAAATCAATTCAGTCTTAATCATGAAGGCGTGATATTACTTACGCTCTCCTCTTTTATTATGAAAGTGAAATCCATTGGATTCAGTGAACTTTTGTTTTATGCTGTCAGATTCTCATTTGTATCTTAAATCTCAGTGGACTACATTCTGGTGTTATTCTGTGAGTGTTACCATTGACTTCAGTAGGACTGTCTGCGAGGAAAGGAATTTCTTAACCTGTGCATGGGTGTCAGAATTGGACCCTAAACTAGTCCTCACATGGCAGATGTTAATTGGAGTGGGGGAGGAAATGGAATAGAACTCTTAAGCAGGGCAAAAGTTCTGAGGATGACCTTTCTGTTTCCAGTGCAGACTTCATATTTTATGTGCTTAGTTATGCAACTTCTGTGTAAGTTGTCCTGAAGAACTTTTCTGGCCTTACATGTCATATGGGGCCTTCATATCTGATGCAATTCTAAAAATACATCACTTTAAAGAGATGGCCAAACATGGATGCCTGCCAATTTCAGTCTTGGCATGAAGATCAGTTCTCTAAGAATTTCTTGGCAGGCTTCTCTTTTGAGGAAAGGCTTAGTTCTAAGGTCACTTGACCAGTCTCTTGTAAAGTGATGGCATAAAGAGCTTCCAAATTCTACAGATGTGACACCTGGCTAGTCCCAGGAGGTTCAACCAAAAAAACCCAACTGCTTACTCACCTTCTCGTAACTTTTGTTCTTCGAGATGTGTTGTTCATGTCCATTCCAATCAGGCGTGTGTGCACGCACGTGCACAATAGCTGGAAGATTTTCCCCCTAGCAGCGTCCGTGGGATCGGCCTGGGCGTTCCCTAGAGTCGCATCTTCATGGCGCCCAATAAAGGGCCCAGCCGACCCACCACCCCCTCAGTTCCTTCTTGCCGGCTACTCCGACGGAGGGGTAGGAGGGTGGGTATTGGAATGGACATGAACAACACATCTCGAAGAACAACAGTTACGAGAAGGTGAGTAACTGTTTTTCTTCAAGTGCTTGTTCATGTCAGTTCCAATCAGGTGACTCTCAAGCCCAAATTCAGGAGGCGAGGTTGGAGTTGTCCACTGATTGGAGCACTGCTCTTCCAAAGGCTGCATCGTCTCTGGCCTGCTGGGTAATCGCATAGTGAGTGGTGAAAGTATGACTGGAGGACCACGTCGCCACTCTGCAGATTTCCTGAGTGGGAACTTGAGCCAGGAACGCTGTTGATGAAGCCTGTGCCCTGGGGGAGTGCGCAGTGATTGGAGGTGGAGGAACCCCCGACAGGTTGTAGCACTCACGAATGCAGGATGTGATCCATGACTAAATGTGTTACGACGACACAGGCAGACCTTTCATTCTGTCCGCCACTGCCAAGAATAACTGGACCGATTTTCTGAACGGCTTCATTCTCTCAATGTAGAAGGCTAGCGCCCTACGGACATCCAGTGAGTGAAGTCTCTGCTCCTTGCCGCTAGAATGTGGCTTAGGGTCGAATACCAGGAGAAAGATGTCCTGGTTGATGTAAAACTGTGATACAGCCTTCGATAGGAAAGGAGGATGAGGTCTGAGCTGAACCTTGTCCTTATAGAACATAGTGTAGGGAGGCTCTGATGTTAGGGCCTTAAATTCAGACACCCTCCTAGCTGAGGTTATCACTACCAGGAACGTGATCTTGTAAGAGAGGTAGAGCAGGGAGCGCAATGCCAAGGGTTCAAAGGGTGGTCCCATGAGTCTAAAAAGGACCAGGTTGAGGTCCCAAGCTGGGACAGGCTGCTGGACATGAGGGTATAGCCTGTCGAGACCTTTTAGAAACCGGCTGACCATCGGGTTAGCAAAGACAGAGCGGCCCTCCACACTTGGGTGGAAGGCTGAGATGGTGGCCAAGTGAACCCTTATTAATGACATTGAAAGCCCCTGCTGCTTCAGATGGAGGAGGTAGTCCAGAATAAGCGGTACTGAGGCCAACGTTGGGAACAAATGGTGCTGTGCCGACCAGATTGAAAATCTCTTCCACTTGGCAAGGTAGGTAGCTCTCGTAGAGGGTTTTCTGCTGCCAAGGAGGACTTGTCTAACCTGATCTGAACAGGAAAGCTCCACTGGGTTCAACCATGGAGCTTCCATGCCATGAGGTGCAGAGACCCGAGGCTCGGATGTTGGAGATGACCATGATCTTGTGTCAGAAGGTCCGGGAAGAGCAGCAGGGAAACTGGAGCTTCTACGGACATGTCTAGGAGAGATGTGTACCAGTGCTGGTGGGGCCAGGCTGGAGCTATCAATATGACCTGAGCTTGTTCCCTCCAGATCTTGAGTACCTTGTGAACGAGCAGTATGGGCAGAAAGGCGCATCGGAGACACAATCCCCATGGGAGGAGGAACGTGTCCGCTCTGGAGCCTGGACTGTGATTTTTGGAAGGAGCAGAACTGCTGGCACTTCCTGTTGCGTAGCGAATAGGTCTATCTGGGGAAATCTCTGGAAGATTGAATTTGTGACATCTGGGTGAAGGGACCACTCGTGGCTGTGAAAGGACCTGCTGAGGTGGTCTGCCAGCTCGTTCTATACCCTGGGGAGGTCTGACCCTTGTAGGTGTATTGAATGTTCTACACAGAAGTCCCACAGCATGAGGGCTTCCTGGCACAGGGGAGAGGAGCGTGCACCCCTCTGTTTGTTGATATAGAACATTGCCGTGGTATTGTCTGTCATAACTGATACACATTGTCCTGTTAAGTATGCCCGGAAGGTCTGGCACATCAGGCGCACCACTTTCAGCTCTCTGACGTTGATGTGGAGAGCCAGATCCGCCTGAGACCAGAGACCCTGAGTCCTGCGGTCTCCTAGATGTGCTCCCAAGTCTGATGCGTCTGTCACTAGCAAAAGAGATGACTGGACTGGCAAAGGGGACTCCTGAGCACACCTCCTGAGGGTCGAGCCACCACAGGAGGGAGTCAAGGACCAGGCGAGGCAGGGTTACAATCCTCTCCCAGCTGTCCCGGGCTGGTCAATACACCGATGATAACCATGACTGGAGCAGTTGGAGCCTGAGTCTAGCATGCTGCACCATGTAGGTACAGGCAGCCATGTGTCCCAGAAGCTTCAGGCAGTTTCTTGCTGTGGTGGTGGGAAACCATCTGAGACCTCGAATGATACCAGCCAGGGTCTTGAACCTCACTTCCGGCAGGTATGCCCTGGCTTGGGTCAAGTCCAGTACTGCCCCTGTAAACTCTATTCTCTGAATGGCGGGACAGAGTTGATTTTGTCAGATTGTCGAAGGTGGCCCTGATGAATTTGACTTGAGCTTCCACTTGGTGAAGACTTGAGGTGCTGCTGAACAGAAGGATGGTACAGAAGGACCGTAAATTGGTAGTGGGTATTGTTCACCACAAACCTGAGGTACTTCCTGCGGAGCTGAGTGATCGCAATATGAAAGTAAGCATCCTTCAAGTCGAGGGCGGCATACCAGTCTACTAGATCCAGTGAGGGGATGATGGAGGCCAAAGAGACCATGTGGAACTTGAGTTTCTTCATGAACATGTTGAGTTCTCGCAGGTCCAGGATGCTCCTGCGGCTGCCTTTGGCTTTCGGTATTAGGAAATACCGGGAATAAAAGCCCTCGCCCCTGTGGTCCTGAGGAACCTCCTCCACTGCCCCTAAAGATAGGAGCGACTGCACCTCCTGGATAAAGAGTTGCTTGTGAGAAGGGTCCCTGAAGAGGAATGGGGAAGAGGGAGTGGGCACAGAATTGGATAGAGTATCCCCTCTCTACCATGCGGAGCACCCAGTGGTCTGAGGTGATATGGACCATGCCCAGTAGAAAGGGGATAGTTGGGACGAGACTGTAAGGCGGGGTGGATCCGGTCTTTGTGGTACACCGTCCTCGACCATGCCTTCAAAAGGCCGGTTTGGGCCCTGAAGACGGCTTGGGTTGTCCCAAGCCCTGGCCAGAGGGTTGACGTAGCCTTCTCCTGCCGGTCCTGTTTCTCCTTCTGGACCCGTCATGGCAGTTCTGGTGACCGAATCGCTGAGGAGGCTGTGGACGGAAGTGTCTCTGCTGCGTTGACGGTGTATAGAGGCCCAGGGACCCGAGGGTGGCTCTGGAGTCTTTTAGGCTGTTTAGCCTCTTGTCCGTTTTCTCCGAAAAAAGTCTCCCCCTCAAAAGGCAGGCCTTGTATGGTCTGCTGGACCTCAACGGGGAGACCAGAAACCTGGAGCCATGAGCCCCTTCTCATGGCTACTCTTGTGGCCATAATCCTGGTGTTATAGTCCCCCCCCATTGAGTACACCTTTCGCCCGAATAGATCTAATTTTTAGCGTCCCTATTCTTGGGGGAAGGGCCCTGAAAGCCTTGCCTCTCCCACTGGTTAGCAGCGTCCACCACCAGAGAGTCAGGCTGGGGGTGGGAATATAGGTGTTCATAACCCCTGGAGGGCACAAAATACCGGCGTTCGTTACGCTTGGTGGTGGGTGGCAGCGAGGCCAGGGTCTGCCACAGGGTCTTAGTCATGTCCGTAATTATCTTTTTAAACGGTAAGGCGATACAGGAAGGGCCATAGGGTCTGCACCATATACCACTTCCTCCGCCTTATTGCCCAGACCCTGGGCGACCCGGCGCAGCAACTGCTGCAGCACCCTGGAGTCCTCCAGAGCTGGGGCTACGGAAGTGTCCGCCAGCGCCTCATCTGGCGAAGAGGAGGAGGCGGCCACCAGAGGAGGTGGTTGCTCTCTACCATCCCCACCCGAGGGATCTTGTGACCCGGGGGGACTGTGTTCAGTTGGCCCGGTGCCGCGAAAGGGGTATTGGTGCCGATGTTGGGTCCCGTGCCGGTGTAGACACCTGGTATAGCGTCTGCACCGGGGTCTTCGTCGACATCGTCGCAGCCAGTGTCGATGACGATGCCAGTGCTGTTGTTGGTGCCGAAGGTGCAGCCAGCACCGTAGCAGCAGTCTGAGCCGCTGACGCCGCCGGTGCCGAAGGCGTTGTCGAGGGCGGCACTGCGGTCAGTGCCGATGATGGTGCCGCGGCCGACGGTGTTGACGCTGGAGGTAATGGCTTGGTTGCTGGTCGTGGCGGAACGAACGTTGCGGATGCCACTGATGCAGCTCCTGAGCGGGATCCTTGGCTCTGACCCTGGTCTTGATGGAAAGCCTGCGGAGTCCAGAAGGGCCACTGAGCTGGGTTCTGCCATTGTGAGGGCCACTGCATCGGGCGGGACCCTCTATGGTGCCTTGAGCTGGACCTTCTGCTCCTCCTATAATCAGAGCGGTACGAGTCTGACGCTGATGTTTCAGAATAGGACGACCAGGGCGGCGCTGCACCTCTCGTTGTAGAGCGTCGGGAGCCTGGGGACCTACTGCGCTCCCTGGATGGAGGCACTGGCGTCAGGGGGTGCTGAGGTGACGGGGATCAGCGTGACATCATCACCGGCTTTCCCTTTGACTGAACGGGTTGCTGGGATGGAGCCTGTGGTGCTGGCTCATCCTCCTGCCTCGGGGACGAGAACGGCGCTGTGAGTCTCAGCAGGTGCTGTGCTGCCTCAAAAGCCTCTGGTGAGGGGTTTGGCGAGTGTGATGGGCCCGGACTCAACTGCCTCACTTGGGCAGGAATTGACATAGCCCCATTCTGAGCCTCGGAGCCATGGCCTGACTGAGGTGCCACTGATGGCTGGTCCCTGGATCTTGCCGAGGGGGATCGGCCTCTTTCCGTCTTCTTCTTCTGCGCCGGCAATTGGGACCGGTGCCGAAGGCTGGAGTGCCCCTGAGAGACTCCGTGACAGTGCTGAGCCTCATTGGCAGTGTCTTTCTTTGACGCCGGATCTTGGCGCTGGAGCGCTCTGTGCCGAAGAAGACGTACTGGGAGTGGGATCCCCGGTGCCTGGGTCCCACTGAGGTCGGAGAGCTGCCTCCATGAGGAGGATTTTAAGCTGCTGCGTTCTCAGTCGGAATTCCCGACACATCTTGCAGTGGACTTTTTGGTGACCCTCGTCCAGACACCGTAAACAGGAGGTGTGGGGGTCACTTTGAGGCATGTGCTTCGTGCAGTCCTGGCAAGTCTTGAAGCCCAGGGATCGCGGCATGCCCCAGTGACACATAACGGGGAGGGAGGGGAAACGAGGGGGGGAATCCCCCGGTAACTGAAACTTATAAGTGAGCTTGCTACGCTATACTAACCACCTAGAACTAACTGTCTACAGCAAAATCCAAAAGTACCGCTAAGCCGCTCGCTGAAGCAAGAGCAAGGGGAAGTTCCAGCTACTGTCACTGGCGGTAAGAAGGAACTGAGGGGGTGGCGGGTCGGCAGGGCCCTTTATTGGACGCCATGAAGGCGCCACTCGGGGGCGCCCAGGCCGACCCAACAGATGCTGCTAGGGGAAAAATCTTCCGGCTACTGTGCACATGCGTGCGCACACCTGATTGGAATTGACACAAGCAAGCACTCGAAGAAGAAAGGTTGGTTATGAGATTTCTGGGTGAAAAGTACTACAGAATTGCAAAGTATTTTTTGTGTAGAGCAGTGTTGGTTCTAATGTGTCTAGTGCTCTCTGCAAACTGGAAAATATAAGTGGGTATTCACCCACGAAAGCTCATGCTGCAAAACGTCCGTTAGTCTATAAGATGCCACAGGATTCTTTGCTGCTTTTACAGATCCAGACTAACACGGCTACCCCTCTGATACTGGAAAATATAAATACCCTTTGCAGACTGCAGTCATTTTACACCAGCCCTCACTGTAAGCCTTTGTTCCGTAGGCAGCTGATTGTTCTGCATGATTGGTAGAGCCAACATCTTGAACAGGTGCTATGTGCTTATACATTTTCTGCTTAAATAGAACATTCCTAAATTAATTCTTTCTTCATTGTAGTGATCAGAAACAAGAGGCCAGTTAGCGAACAGTAAGCTTCATGGAACAGATCTAGAAAATACCAGTAGCTGCGAGGAATATTTAGTCCTGGCTGCATATCTAACATACAGCACAGGAAGAAATGAAATAATGTTGTTTCCACTGTTAAAACTACATGGTTGTACTAACACACATACTCAAGTGAAATTATCAATAGGCTTTTGACTAAGGATTTGCTACCTAAAGCACCTTGAGGAAAGTGGGATACCAACTTGTTTGCTGTTCCTTTTTCGGCAAATATATTTAATAGTATCTTTCTGGGTTGTTGTGACCAGGACTGTTATGGCCCTTCCTTCTAATGTCAATCTCTATTCGAGTTATGAGCCAATAGCAAATTTCAATAACTAGCTTCAGTGTGGCAAACTCCCTTTTCCTACTCACTCTAAACACATTAATGTTATTGAGAAGGAGAGTTAGGCTACCTTTTTGACTGACCTTGTAACAAGATCTAGAACTCCTCCTGTTGGTATCCTGTTACCGTAGGATACCAACAGACTGCAATCGAAATATAGATTTTTATTTTTATTTTTCACCTCACAGAACTAGACAAACTATTCTTTCAATCAATGAAACTTCAAGCGTCTTGTATATTGAAAAAAAAGATTTAGTATTAAATATGCCACATAATATCCTTGTATTAAGCAATTCTGAACTTTGGATATCTCCTGGACAGATTGACCAGAGTCTGAGATGTTGAGTCTTAATCAAAATGTGCTGATAAGGGCTCCCTTTGCCTTGTGAGTCATTGGTGGGTTTTGTTTTGTTTTAAGTTTAATTTGTCCCTTCTTGTAAACTTCTTACAACTGTGAGTGAATCTCCCACCCTGCTAGAAAAGTTAATGCAAGCTGGCAGCATTTTAATGCCCAAATAGGGGCTACCATGCCCTCTGCTCTTTTCTTTTACCCCCATTGTTTCCAATACTGAGATGGCACCTCTTGTCTGAAGTGTTCTAGGGACATTTATAATGGATATAGAAACTTACATCTCTAAGGCTGTATACACTAGAGACCGTACAGCGGCACAGCTGTACTGATGCAGCTGCGCCGCTTTAAGATCTCTCATGTAGCTGCTCTGAGCTCTCCCATCAACCTAATAAAACTCCCCTAATGAGCAGCGGTAGCAGCTCTCCCGTTGATATAGTGCTGTGTACACTACCACTTATGCCAGGGTGTTTTTTCACACCCTTGAGCGACATAAGTTTTGCTGACATAAGTGTATGGCCTAATTCACTGGTTTGACTCTGGCCCAGGTCAGTACTGATCTGAAAGCATTATCATTGACTATTCTGTGCCATACTTGAAATGAATTGTAGATCTCAGTTCATTTCCTAGTGCATAAATGTCCACATCGCAAAACTCATCACTGCAAACTGACTTCTACTGGCAGTGAGGCCTTGACAACTGAACTATATTCTAACAACTGTTCCAAGTCGGGGCTGAGTCCTGTTGGTGGAGCAGTCTGTGAGTGACTGCATGCCTGGGGAGATAATATTTGAGATGCTTACTGTTCTTCCTGCCCTACTCCTCATTCACTTGTTTTCCTGCATGTGCTCTCTATTTCCTTGATTGTTTGTTCCCAGTCATTTCTGCCCTACTTACTGTATATCTCCTCTTTGCATCTCTCTCTTTTCTTTGGTTCCACCCACCACCATTCACTTGCTCACTTCTCCTCTGTGTGTTGCTTATTTCCCACACAGTTAAACTTCTTTCTTCAGATACCTATTACCATAAGAGTTATGTAGCTCCTGAACTACTTCATTACTACGGCCCTTTGTTGGTACCCTGCTGTCTCTGAAACATGTTTCAGAGAAAGAAGAGCAATAGACTTGGTGAGGACTGAGCACTGTGGGAGGTAAATAAACATTGGCACTGTAGAATGCTGCTTTGGAACACTCTTCATTTTACTGTGGTATTAATGGAGTAAATTCCAGACACTGAAAATACCATGCAAACAAATGCTCTCAGTGCCTCTCTGTATAGTGAGACTAGGCTATTTGTCAGGTGTATGTGTGGAAGCTTTTCTAACCCAGCATCTAATAGTGTTGAAAATTACAAACGGCTTAAAAAGTACTCTGTTTATAGAAGATAAAATGCTTCTATAGTTAAGGTTGTGTTAGCATTTCTACTGTAAGTTTACTCTGTGTGCCTTTCACTCTTCATCTTAAACCTTATATTTAGAAACTTGGAATACTAAAATGTGGGAGGATAATGAGGATGGGTTTCCAATTTTAAGCTTCTAGAAAAGCAGTCTAGTTTAGGATGTTTTCCTATAACTCTAAAGCTTCCTCTTAGTTTGCGAATATTTAGTTGTACCATATGTATCGAATATGGGCTTACTATACAACATCTAAAACATGAAAGGAGCTTTGTTTGTACAGTCCTAGTACCAGTGGTGCTGGGGGTGCTGCCACACCCCCTGATTTTGAAGTAGTAACAACAAACACCAAATACATGGTTTCCATCCTCAGCACCACCACTATAAAAATTGTTCCAGCACCCCTGACTAGCACAGTGGGGTCCTGGTCCATAACTGGGACTTCTAGGCGCTATGATAATACTAACAAAAAATAACGCTCCCCAGAGCTTATAATTAAACTTTAAACATAATGCCAGGAAGAAAAAACAAGGGAAGCATAGGGTGACATAAACTCAAACCGAAAGGTTTTGCTGTTTCCTGTGTATTTTAACTGGTGGGTTGTCTGTTGGAAGTCTTTAGTTGCAGTTCTTAGTGCCTTTTGAGCTAGGGGGCACTTCAGGGCACCTGTGTACTTTCTTAAAATGTCTTTAGGTATGTTGAATTCCCCCAAATGTAGAATAAGGGCCCAGTGTAGGCAAACTGGATGTGTGTGCATGGTGGTAGGGAGGAGGTGGGTGGAGCAAAGAACCGGCCTGAAGGTCTATTCTTCTTCCTTCCTTCCACCACCCAAACAAAACAAAACCAAAATTAGAGAGGAAAAAGAACCAAACAGCCTTTTTTTCAGGCTGGGATATCCTCCCCGCAACCCCTTCCCAACATAACCTTAGTTCAGCTTCCCTTAGGCCCAGTAGATATCATGCTCTGGTACTGAATTGAAATTCTGTCACTTGGGGAGACAGCCCTACAGCAAAAAATTGAATTTTTCAGTAGCCAAAGCCCAGCAGAGAGGTACATGGAGGTAGTGAGGTCTTCAGGGCTGAGGTGGAACTGACACCTGGGGCAGGAGATTGGGAAGGGAAAGAGATGGGGATTAGCTGAAGGGTTCTGTGGGGAGCCTCAGTTTGGGTACCCTTCGAAGCTGATCTAAACTTGGAAGATTCCCTGTCCGTTAATCCGTGTTGTGAAAAAATGGCATCAAGGCACTCTTAGGCTTCGCTCCATTTATCTCGCCTTTCAATAAGAACTAACCCTGGCGCTTTCCAGGCAGCCAGCCAAAAGAGTCTGTAAGATACACATCTTACAATATGTCATGCCATTAAAAGGAGCAATACTTATGAATAAACTGTGTTCTTTTTTGTAGCATTTGTTAGTCTCTAAGGTGCCACAAGTACTCCTGTTCCTTTTTGCGGATACAGACTAACACGGCTATTACTCTGAAACCTGTGTTCTTTTAAAATTCGTAATCGCAACATTACTGACTCGAATGTTTACACTTTGTCCTTCAGATTCATTGAAAGATCATCCACAGCAGCAGCCTGGCATGCTTTCTCGTGTGACTGGTGGCATCTTCAGTGTAACAAAGGGAGCTGTTGGTGCCACGATCGGTGGTGTAGCCTGGATTGGAGGAAAAAGTTTGGAAGTGACCAAAACAGCTGTTACAGCAGTGCCTTCCATGGGAGTGAGTCTGGTTAAAGGAAGTGTTTCTGCTGTGGCTGGGGGCATTACAGCTGTAGGATCTGCTGTCACAAGTAAAGTGCCTTTAACAGGGAAGAAAAAGGATAAGTCTGACTAAAGGACTGAGACCTAGTTGATTTCCATAATACTACGTCAGTGGCATTGGAATCTGCTAAGATTTGGACTACAACAAAGCCACATGTCTTAGACACTTATCTTCTAAAGAGCTGGGGGGAAACTTTTGCTTTCCTCTGAAGGGACAGAAGAAGCTGACAGCACAGTGTGTGAAGGTTCATTTAAAACCTAGATTCAAGCTTTATATCTGGTGAAATGTTACACTTGATAAATGTAGAACCAAGTACATGTATATGAAGGGATAATACATGTTTGAATATTCATTTACTGTAAGTCTTTTGCAGTATGGGACTAAGATGTGAAAGTAAAAAAATTAGTTGGCAATCTTTGCAGTACTAGATGTATGATGTGCCAGCTACCATTCTTAGTGGTTTCTGCATCCTCTTGATAAGGAATCTGTGAACTATGTAAAGGCATCTTCTGATGTGCCTGATAATTTCATATATTTTTGCTTTTGGAAACTGTATTTTTATACAGATTATAAACTCTGTCGGTGCATTCTGTTAGTGATGGCTGGCAAGAGACAGAACTGGAGATGTTCAGAAGTGGAGATGGGGTGGGGGGAGGGGGAAGTATGCTTAAAATGGTTTGTGATAGAAGGCATCTTAAAAGTTTTGTTTGCGGTATACTGATTTTAATGATTCATGCCTTATGGTTGAAAAACTATTTTTCATTTAGTGAAGCTGTGTAAAGAATGTTTCCTAATGTCCATCATTTCAACACAGTTCATAGAACAAGCCTTAGACACTTTTTTGATATGTGTTGATATCTGAAACTTAGCCATCTTTTACTAAAGACAATACTGCTAAATCTCAGGTGTATTTTAAAGGTATCACTCTATCACCTGCAAATGAAAGCTTACTACTTGTGACTTTTTAGCTAGAAAACAATAGAAGGGAAATGGCTTAGTTTCAATTAAGCCGAGGTTCATGATCCATATGGCAATGGATGGCAACCTGTAGTTATCTTGAGAGAAATTCCTTTGCTGTGAATTTGGAAACCACTGAAGAGTGATCTAATTAAAGAAAAGCCGCTGTCTA
Source organism: Platysternon megacephalum (assembly GCA_003942145.1). Taxonomy (NCBI): domain Eukaryota; kingdom Metazoa; phylum Chordata; order Testudines; family Platysternidae; genus Platysternon; species Platysternon megacephalum. The sequence goes on along the minus strand of QXTE01000129.1, from coordinate 1,553,201 downwards.
ACTGCATGCCATACCAGTTTAGTTTGTTGCTTTAACCATTCACCATCTCCTATAACTAAGATATAAAGATTTTTTTCACTACATTTATATCTCAAGTACACTTTTACTTAAAACACAGCACTGTATTATTTAAACAAATAAACAAGACTGACAATGTTTAAAGCAGGAGAAATGTCATCTCAATGAATTGCATAGGGACAGATTTCCAACCTTGACACTCCTTTGAATGGCTGCATTCTCATACATCTTCAAGGATGAGCATGGGCAGGATCTAAATGCATGACATGACACAGGCTCAGTTAGTCAAGATCTGCTGACTCTGCAGCTAAAAATAACCTTTTGACAGCCTGTAAAGGATGGCGGAAGTTTTATGTGAATATTCTGTATGCAGTATTTCCTAAAAATGTATGTCCCTGCAGAGAATTTCTAAACATGTGAGCTTACTTTTAAGTGGCTATAGTTGTACAAGGAAGATATAAATGTGTTTGTAGAAATTAAAGGTCAAAAGGTATCACTTGTCTACAATTTTTATTCCTGTTTAACTGATGTTGATATGGTAAACTATTTGATATAAATTAGTCAGCTAGTATGTCTGAACCATTGGTTCTTCAGCTGTGATCTGAAGCAACTTTCTTCATTAGACATTATTACTGTTAAACTGTCAGATAAATATATATTTTCTAGCTACTCTGTAGAAGTGGAAATGAAATCTTAAAGTATGTAATTTTTTTTTTAATTTTTTTTTTGTTTTGATTCTGACTAAAGAAATTATTTACTCATCTTGTTTGATCATCTTGTTTGAGCATCTTGCATTGCTACGCTAATCTGTCATACCATTTTGGGGGATTGAAGAGGACCATGTAGTAAATGTAAGTTTATCTGATAGTTCAGAGCCCTTAACACAAAGTGGTATGACAATCAACTATACAAAGATTCACAAATATTACTACAGTCACTGTTCAACAAAACCCTTACTAATAATCTTTATGGAAACTCTGGGGATTTTAGAGTGTTAAATTTAAAACACAAACTCCTTATCCTTTTTGATAAGCCATTTAAATGTTTTTTTTTGTTTTTTTTTTTAATAACAAACACTAAGAAACTTGCAGCAAACTAAGTGTAGTCTGAGAAGTTTCTTGCTATAATCTATACAACTCTACCACCATCTTGCAGCATGTGTTAGGAGCAAAATGTATTATTCAGTGATTCTGAATTCTTGTAACTAAATGCTTTAAAGTAGTATAGGGTTTCAGTTTAGAGCTTGGTCCTATGCTGTCTGCATATTTTTATTTTCCACTTAATGTATGACTGTGACCCTTTTTTCAAAACTGTTCTAATTATGTCCTGCTTGGAACTTGTGAAACATTAAATTGTTGCAGTTTGACTTCTTCTGACAGCTTCCTTTCTAGATGTGGTGAAGGTAAAACTTCAGGGGAGATGATTCTACCTATGAGTTGAATAACTTGGTGGGGTGGGAGGTCTCCATATTACATTATTGCACCCAAAAGTGTCATTGATTAAAATAGTGCTTTAAAGATCCCAGCCAAGACTGCAGCTCCATTGTGCTTTCAGATGTATGTACAGATAGGATGCACCAAGGACTTTCTTATTGTTTAGACAAGAAAAATAGTGGAAGAAAGAACATATTCCTATTTTAACAGATGGGGGAACTGAAGCATAGAGAGAGAAAATGAATTTCCCCAAGGTCCAATGAATACTAATGGCACAGGAAACTGAATGCTGATCTCCAGAGTCCCAATCCAATGTCTTAATAATAATAATAAATATAATAATATATGGAGGTATACCTATCTCATAGAACTGGAAGGGACCCTGAAAGGTCATTGAGGCCAGCCCCCTGCCTTCACTAGCAGGACCAAGTACTGATTTTGCCCCAGATCCCTAAGTGGCCCCCTCAAGGATTGAACTCACAACCCTGGGTTTAGCAGGCCAATGCTCAAACCACTGAGCTATCCCTCCCCCCCAAGTCTCTGTCCCAAACAGGTTACAGTCAGGAAATAAGCTTGTCTCTGTGACTCTCCATGCATGGAAAATTCTTGAGCTGTGAGACTGAGACTTTCTCAGTTCCAAGAGGGAGATGTCCATGGCAGCTAAAGTATGGACAGCTCTTTGCTGCTTTGTGGGCAGAGTTCTATGCAGCTTACTCTGTAGCTTTCTGAAAAGATCTTACAGATGGACAACTCTGATTTTAAGTTATTTGAGGGGAAGGGGGACAAGAAAGAACGAGGGTTACAACAATAAGATTAAGTGGTTCTCAATTCAGATGTGCACATCCTGGTGGGGGCTCAGTTTTGTTATGTGTTGGGGAAGTCAGAGGAGCAGTAGTAAAGATGGGAGTTTATTAGATCATGGTTGAGGTTTTAGCTGTTGGCACTGTGAGGGAAGGATCATATCCTCAAAACAGAATAAAGAGTAAAGGCAAGATTTGTACACAGACTATGGGGAGGAATTCAAGATGACTACCTGGCTGAGTCTCTCTGACTGGGAATAAGGTGGTGTTTTCAGTGGTAACAGAGAGGAGGAAGAGGAAAATGTTGCAGGGAGGGATGTTAGAGACAAGGTTGCTGATGTAATATCTTTTATTGGACCAACCTTCAGTAAGGAGTGGGAGAGAGAAATTTTACACTATATCAGAAGCTGGATTTCTTGTGGGATACTTTTGGAAAAGTTGAAAACTAAACTCTAGCAGAAAACAACATGCATAGGTGGTTTCTAGGACTACACATTTAGTAGTTTGTAGCTGCGTAGTAAACATTTGAATGCTTATTAACCTGTGTGACTTCTTACATGATCATTTTTACATAATCTGAATTTCTGTCTGGGTGAAGGAATGTTTCATTTGAGGACCAATCAGACCTTTGATCTGAAAATAGAAACAAACTGGAATGGGACTGGAGGACCAGAGAGTAAATTTGTATAGCCCATTTAACAAAATTATTACATTAATCCTGTGACGCAAAACATAACTATCAGCATGCTTGGCACTTGTTCAAAACACAGTCCTTGCCTGCAGATCTTGCAGTCTGAAAAATGAAGACAAATGCGGAGACATGAAAAATGGAAACCAATTTAAATTATTTTCTTTTTATGTTTGGGAAAGTGAAAGCATAATAGCACGATAGATTAATATAGGTGGGCCTATTAAATGAGGTTTCAAGAAGGATAAGAATGAGAATTATTATGTAAGTAATATTTTTTTATAGGTAATCCTTATAAAATGGCTAAAATGTTCATAAAGATCTGAAACTTTTTTTTTAAAACAGGATTTCCCCCCCAAACGCTTTTCTCCTGAATCTTGCATATTAGTGGTGAAAGAAACAGTCTGGTTGTTGCAGATGCCAATGTACAGAGCAGTGAACAGTCCAATTGCTGGATTATTTCATGCTCTCGCTGAAGGATTTTTTTAAAAAGAACCCAGATTTGTATTAAACTATAGTTTCTTCATGCTAAGTTCCAGAGATCTGTTATACTGGCTACTTCAACCTGCTTGCAGTTTGGGGGCAGAATGAGACCTGACAGCTGGGGAATGCCCCACTTCTGAAGTTCTCTCCAGTTTTTTTCCTGTCTCCACAGTGGCAGGTAGCTTTATCAACCCTCCCTGCTGCAAAGATTTTTCTGAGAAATTCCAAACTCAGATCTGCTTGATCTACTGGGTGTCCTTGGGCAAGTCACTTCATTTCTCTGTGCCTCATTTTACCCAATCTGTAAAATAGGTATAAGGATTGTGACTTTGTAAAGGGCTTTGAGATCTACTGATGAAAAGTGCTATAAGAGCTAAAGTACTTATTATTTCAAATATTTAGACTAACAATTTGGGGGCTTTTGTCCTTGGGATCAGATGCTCAGCTAAATCAGTTCCCAGCTATCCTAGTGATACAATCAAACTTTATGAAAAGCTGAGGCTATTCAGAGTCCTCAGAAAAATCTACTTACAATCCTGGTTCCTGGCAGATAAAATAGAAAGGAATATAGGCTATAGGGCAAGTTGAAGCAGTCCCTGAAGTACAACAGGAGAAGATACTGCTTTGCAAGCAGCAGCTAGAAAAAGTAGTCAGTAACTGCCCCCTATTGCCTCAAAGCTATACACAGGACTCTCAGCCAGCCCCATCTGGCGTTAGACCCTCAATTGGTGCCAGCTCTCTCAATTTAGGAGCAAATGAGGTCAGTGGACGCTATTAAGAGGGGGTACCCTATGGAACTCTGCAAGAATTACAGGAACAACTTTGCCCCATTTCCAGTCTCAGCAATCTGTGGCAAGGCCATGATATGAATGAAATCTGTCATCTACTTCAGAGCAGAGCAACTCACTCTCCATACTATTTCCAGCCTCAGAGAATCAGGGACAAGTAGAGCAGGGCCCAGTCTGAAACATCGAAAGTTCCTAAAGGAGGCTTGTCTTCAAAGTACGTCCATCTTACCATCCTCGGATGAGTATGTTTTGCAAATGAATGGCCGCCTTTTTTTTTTTCTTTTCTTTTCCCAATCTGATCTTAGACCCTGAGAGCCCATGTATCTCCAGGATCATGGTAGCAATAGGACTGGCGTTGAGGAAGAAGAAAATTCATCTCTCTTCCTGAACAATCTTTGTGATCAGGGTTCTGTACAGAGAGAAAGCTGAAGCAAACACACAGTAATACAGTTTCTGGAGTATCCTGGATTCAGGACAAACAATGGGGCCAGGGAAATCAGAGGCCTGGAGTGCGGACAAATACTATTAAATACTGTACAAAGGCTCATCATCTCAGATGAATGTTAACAAGATGACCATAATGGAAAACAAGTGATTTCACATAAGCAAAATTCAATTATTAGTGAAGCCTACTGAGAATTCTGATGCTTGCTTCAGTCATCCGAAGTACATCTGATATCCAATAATGTTGAGTATCCACCTCCTCATCTCATCCATTTACAGAGAACTATTTCCAACTGTATATTCTCTGCTTTCACAACTGGTGAATGCAGAGAATCAGATTTATTTTTTAAAGGGATCTTCCTGAGTCAGTTCAGGGAATGGGTACTAAAAAGAGAGAGAGAGCACAGCATCCACCCACTGAAACACAGATTCCTGGAGGTCTCTGGGCACTGATCCTTCAATGGATAACAAACTGGTTCTAAAGCTTGTCTCTCTCACCAACAGAAGTTGGTACAATAAAAGATATGACCTCACTCACCTTGTCTCTCTAATATCCTGGGACTGACACAGCTACACTACATTACTGTTCTGGTTGTGACAGTCAACGTGTCTGATGGGGTCTTCGCAACTAGGAAGAATATGATCAGTCCTACCCTAGAGAGATTCTTCTGTCCTGGGAAAAGTAGTTTCCTATCTCTATATACACTCCCCACCAGCAGGGAGTAGAACACTAAGATTAGCAGAGTGGCTCCTACACCCAGAAATATCTCATGTATAGTAAGTCAATGTGGTGGGCTGCTGATCAACCATTTGCATCTGAAAACAATAAATATGTCTATGTGCCACATGGTATGTGAGGTAGTGAATGACCACTAGCAAAGCTTGGTGTAGTCCCTGCTATATGTCTTCCCACCTTTTCCACTGACAATACAAAAGATAGCAACGAGAGAACAGCAGTGCAACCATTTATGCCTTTCTGGCTGAAGTGACTACGGATCTCAGATTTGATTAACTTAGCACTGGCTCTTCAGCTGTTTCTGTCTCCTAGAGGAGGTCTGCTACTGCAAACCCAATCCACCATCAGGGATCAGACAGATTTAAAGGGAACATTTGGAAGAAGTGATTATTACTCTCATGGACCCCAAAAGAGAAGTCATCAAATAGAATTTATTCTATTGGCTGGTGCAAAGTCCATAGTTTAACTATCATATTAAACGAGTGAAATACAGTATAGCCTTGAGCTCCAACAGGAGGGCTTCATTATGGGTGCATAGTAGTGTCCAAGCAAAAAGGTCAAGCAATATGATGTTCTGAGCATGTTCAAGAAAAGGATGTTTTGTACATGTCCCAACACCCCTTATTCCAACCCTGCAGAATCACAGAGCATGACCTTGGAACCTCATTCTGCTCCTTACAGCACTATGCAGATGGAACCCCTGCTTTATTCTTCCTATCCAATAGAAGATGGCTAATATCTCCAATCAGATGAGTTCCTGGAAGGTGGAAGCTTTCTCTAGTGAGAGCCACTATTATACTTTGAATTCAGACAGACAGTCCTCATAACTGTCATAGCATTCATTCCCTAAGTAAATTCAAGAAATATTTCTCCTTTGGGTAAGCATCAAAGTCCAGTCCTTAGGAGCAATGACAATCTCACAGTAGTCATGTCTCCTGTATTGAGATCCGCTAGACACCCCCATAACCATCAATACAAGTTAATAAAATTCTGGATATTAGTCATCCAGTCTTAGCCAATGACATTCCCTTTCTTTTGGCAGATGTCTTCTCCGTGCCTTAGTGCAGAGGGGAAGATGGAGGATATATAGCTGCAGTTTATAATCTACCTAATTTTGAATGTCCACATTTAAAGGAAGATCTCACTTCATATCCTGGAGGCTATGAAAATCCCACTGTAATGGATCTGTGGACCTTAGCATAAAGAAAAATTATCCATGCTTACCTGAAGATTTCCTTTCTTTGAGTAATAAGGTCCACAGATCCAGCCCACTTTGGGGACAAATGGATCATTCAGAATAGAGAGAGGAGTTTACATCCAATTTGATTTGTTGTTGTTAGGTTGAATTTATCATGTGCTGTAGTAGGAAAAATCATTGTGCTTTTTCCTCAAAGTATAGAACATAATCTATAATTTAGAAAAGTAGATTTGAATTATCTTGGCTGTGGAAGTTCTCAACAAAGGGGACTTCAGGAGGTGGGGCATTCCCTTGCTTCCAGTGACACGTCTGGTTCTGCCCCAAACTGCTAGCAAACTGAAGTACATCTCTACCCTCATATAACGCAACCCGATATAACATGAATTCGGATATAACGCGTTAAAGCAGCACTCCAGGGGGGTGGGGCTGCGCACTCCGGCGGATCAAAGCAAGTTCAATATAACGCTGTTTCACCTATAACGCAGTAAGATTTTTTTGGCTCCTGAGGACAGCGTTATATCGGGGTAGAGGTGTACCTACTGTAGTGAATCTGAAAGAAAGGAAATTTTCAGGTTAGTACAGATACATTTTCCTAATACTGGACTGTGCATAGTTTATTCTGTAAATAAAACTACCCTCTATTTTTTTCCTTTTTTAATATGAAAGAATAAGAGTGGAATCTGTCTCTTTTTCCCCTATACAGAATACATCTATTTAATATGACAATGTTTTAAAGAAATCAGAATTGCATAGTTAAGCCCCCAAGCAGGGAAACTCCAAAATTAAGGCTGACTCAACACCATTGTTCTGGGTATGCATCACAATACTCAGTCACATGAATGGTGATAGAATTCCTACCTGTTTGGTAAGTTGTTCTCCAGTGGGTGTTTAACACAACTGTAGAAACAACAACAAAAAACCACCCTCTCTAATCTTGTCATATTAAGGGTTTTAAATTAAGAAATTAATACTCTTCACTTGATATATATATATATATATATATATACAGTCTTGAATAAAATATATTACTATAGTCCCATGGTTGGGTTGTGACATGCTAGACAATGGGGAACAACTGTTATGAATATACTTGTTGCCATGCAAAAACATTCTCTCACAGCAGGCTACAAATAGAAGCACCTATCTAGGAGCATAAAAAATTGAACTCGCCGCCATTTCTCTTGGTCTTCAGTGCCATGTTTTTTAATTAAAAATGGACTCCATAGGTTACTGCTACCACTTGGAGAAAATCTTTAATTATAAATAAATATATAAATTATACAGCTAAGTAAGATTTACCATGTACTGAAATACAGTAGTAAAACTGGGTTAATACTCTTTTTATCAGACCTGAGCTCACAGTTCACTACTTTAGCTTCTGGGGTGGGAGGTTTGTTGTGCCTAGGTTGATTTAAGCAGCAAAGAATCCTGTGGCACCTTATAGACTAACAGAGGTTTTGCAGCATAGGTTGATTTAGGTAATAGAAATGTATTATGTTGATCCATCCAGCTATGGGAAAGGAACTGTGACTCTCCTTATTTTTCTTATATCATTGAGATTCCATGAAAGCATCTATTTTTAAAAACCATACTGAAGGTCTACATAGTGGTTGCTTTTTAGCAAGGTTAGGACAGCCTGCTTCAGCCTGACTTTCAAGAGTAAGCTATTGTAAAAATGTTGATGACATACAATGAAAAAGTTTGACTGGCTGAAGTAACAACAGACCAGTTTCATGCCGATTGGTTAATTTAATGCTGTGTACACTCTTCAATCTGAAAGACAGAAACTCAAGTAAGTTACTAACGTACCCAAATTTCTAAAAAATATTTTTGAAAGTACAATCCCCAGAGGCACCATCAAATGTTTTTTCAACAGCAAGAGACTTCAGTCATATTCAGTTACCTCAAAAAGTCATCTCAAGTTAGCTGCACTATGTTTCTGAAGAATTAAATGAACCCAGTATAGCAGGCTGAGCATAATGCGCTCAAGGCAACTGGCAAACACTCTTAAATCAGTATATGAATAAGAATCAACTACATCTTAACTTCCAGCAGGAAATTCCCTTCTTCCTCTGTCTCTGAGCCACCATTTTCATCAAAAGGCATAACTAATAGGCAGTCTGTCTATTTAGTGCTGCAATGGTTCAGGGTTACCTATTCTACTGCCAATTATATCCACCCTTTTGGATATCTGAAGTGTATGCTTGTACCTGGGGGGAAATGCACTACTGAATCACAAATTACAGTTTACTTAGCATAGAGGACAAATCCCCCAGTCCCTTGAGTACTGAAATATAGGACTATATCATAACACTGACTAGTTCCCAACGTTCTCAAACCTCATTGACAGATCAGAAAAGGAAGGGTATATGTATTGAGGGTGTTGTTTGCAAGGAAAAAAGTATTTATCTTAGTAAATAATCCAATACCAAGTTTCTTCAGCAGTTGTAAACCTCTAAGAAAATAAGAGGAAATAAAGAAAAAACAGATTTATTGCCAACATGTCCTTAATTATACAGCGAACGTAGCAAGTGTTACAGTCAATTGTACTGTATGTATGTATCTGAAATGTATACTCATGACAAGCAAAATAACAGCTCACGTATACAGCAGGGTTACTTCAAAGAGAACAGACCTGATCTTATATTTCATGCACAACAAAAATTCCCATTGTAGTCAACAGTTTTGGTTCATCATTGAGCCCCAAGAATTTAGTAAGTTTTTCTTATGGAAATTTGATACAAAATCAATTTACAGTTTGATATTTTTGATCACACTTGTTTGAATATAATGTTTGAGTTTCCAGACATTTTAAATATGGAACATGTCCCTTAGCAGTTGCTCACCTCACCACTCTTTCATGCATTTTTATCTCCTGCCTGCCAAGGAGGAATATATACAGACCACTTGCTCATGAAAGCTTATGCAGAAACCCCTGACAACTTTAATTTCAGTCAGGTGACATCTAATGATTGTTTTTGTCATATACCACTTCTTTCACACCCACAAAGACTAATGACTACCTACAGTAACTGCTATTAAAAATCAGCATTTCTCAACAGTTACTACATCATGGTATCTAAGATATCAGTTTTTCCATATGCTTAGCAAATAGCTGCAGTGGCTGTTTGCATATCTTGTCCAGTTTTAATATTCACCAGTTTAAAAGCAAAGACTTGTGCCTGAGCCACAGCTATTGTAAAAGGAACAAGACCACACTCTTCCCCTCAGACTTCTTTGCCTCCTTCCTTCTGGAAGCAGTCTTTACCTCAGCTAATTCCCTTTCTGATCCTGTTCTCCTTCTAGCCCAAGGAAGAGAAGGGGGAATTACAGACAGAAGCCAAGGCCAAAAGAAAAAGAGAGAGTTCCTGCAAGAGGAGCCAGCTTGAGGTTTCATAACCTTGAAAGAGACCCTCTAAACCCATTTTGTTATTTATTTGCATTATATTAGCACCCAGAGTCCCCAGCCAAATCAGGGCCTGTAATGGGGTATACAAACCCCAGACTGAGCATAGACAGAGGATGGAGGAGAGTCTTTCCTGTTTATAAGCAAGCAGCCTGATCACAACCCCAGGCAGCTGCTAGAACTGCCAATCATGGAAGCAGGCATCCACAGCTGCAACCAATAGGGAAAACAAGAAAAAATGGAGAGTACAGAGAAGGAAAGGGAGACAGACAGGTGTGGAATAGTACCAGGCTGTCTCCACAAAAACAGCCAAGAGACTGCAAACCCAAAATGTGAAGAGCTGATGGACTTAATTGGAGGTGAAGGTCCAGCAACTGACAGAGAAAACTAGGAAGGTCAGTCAGGAGAAGATAAGACCCCGTGAGAGATCACACTAAGATGGTGACAGGGCCCTTTTATAGTAATGATTGTACATAAATATGGTAAATAGTCCTTGCACATCCTCTCAGTGGAGACTCTAGCTATGTAATCTCCTTCCACCCCATCAGACTGCCAGCTTCAATTTGGGCTCAACCTCCAGTGGCCTCTTTGTTGCAGTGGCAGTTACCTAAAGGACTTTTTGAAAGTCTTTTACTTACCTGCTGCCTGATGAATAGTATTGAAAATTCACGCGGCTAACTTTTCTTGTTGGTTAGTATAATCGTTCTCGGCATTATCATAGACTGGCCAGTGCAACACCAATCACTAAAGACCTAGGTAAGTTGGTGGCCAGTTCGATGGGGAAACTTCTTTAAAAATGGTGTGCTTGGGATACAATCTAAAAACCTAGTCCTTATATAAATGATAGCAATGATACTGCTAACCTTTTATTATGGTCACTTTTTGTAATACAACTTTTAAAAGTACTAGTGAGCTATGAATTAAAGCCAGCTACTGCACAACTTCGTGCAGCAGAATACAAATTGGCTAAGGTTATTTTTATTTCAGTCCTTAAGGAAGGATAAAGTTCTCTTTTTGAATAAATTAAAGGCATTCAAATTAATCTAAAGGAGCAACAGGATTAAACATTGGTCTCTCTCTCTTTGCTTGTATCCTACAATAAGTGGCTTCAAAATCTCTCTTTGTTCCATTCAAATTTCCTAGATTTCCATTTTTTATATTGTATCCTAAAGCAGCTAACTTTTTAATTCTGTACTGCACAATTTGGGTTGTCAGCTCCAGCACCATTGGTGTCTCTTTAATCTGATCTACAGAAATTCCTTCCTTCAACAGTCCCTTGAGTCTTTCTTCCAGAATTGGAACAGAATTGTAGAGGAGAGCAGGGCATTTTAACACTAGCTCTTTTAATTCTTGATCACTGCACTTAAAAACATCTTTGGAAAAAAACATGCTCTTCTGCATAGTGTTAGGGCTAAGATTAAAAATAAAACCTTTAAGCCTGGATAGCAGCTGCAGAACTTCAGAATCAGTGAAATCTTTCTTCTGGAGAAACTCCAAGTTCTCTTGAACTGCTGTGGAGCTATTTAACAAAATAAAAGGGTTTTGACTCAATAATTTCAGAAGCCAGATCTTCATATTGGCATTAGAACCGCCTAAATTTAGATACATTCTCTGTAATGTCTCTACTATATGTTTGTTTTTCTCAACAGGCTTGTAAAAAATATCGGGTGCACTTGTGAAGAACCTGCTGATTATGTTATTCTTCAGTCCCAACTCTTGAAAGAACTGAACATTAGATTTCTGGTTCTCATGATGTTCAACAGTAAAAAAAGACTCTGGAAATTGTTCTATTAATTTGACCAGTTGTTTTTCATTTTGGCATACTGATTGCCACAGATCTCTTTGAGAATTTATCTCTGCTGGGGTACGGAGGATTGCCTCTGGGCAACGTTCCAAAATATTTGCTATGGCAGTCTTATCAGCTCCCATTTCACGTAAAGTGTTAGCAGTTTCTTTAACGTAGGCTGCATCCTGAAAAAGGACCCACTCCTTTAGTCTCCGAATTTTTTTAATATCAACGGATAATCTGTAGAGATTCTCCACAGTTCTTTTGTTCTCCACTTTCGATTTGATATCAGTTGTATAACTGGAATGCAGTAAAAAGCTTCCATCCTTTACGTTATTCCACAGGGATGAGAGAGTCAACAATGGTTTGCAGTGCTGAGATCTAGCCAATGAAAGTGTAAACACGTGTGTTGTACTATTCGTCATTCCTCTTAACATTCTGGAGTGCTGCACTATACAAAATGAATGTAAAAACAAAAATTAGAAAACGTTAATTTCTGTCTTATATGGTATTTTCAAAAGACATTCATGTTCAAACCTGAGCTGCTATAAGAGACAATTACTTCTAAAAGGAACATTTTCACATACTTAGCTTTCATTCCACTTCAGAATAAACATGGAATTTTCTGCTAACATCTCAAAGGATGCTTCATTAGAACAATAAAACCCCAAAATACCATATATGGAACCTGGGGCAGAATGTGAGTATTCTGCCCCAAATACCACACAAGTTTAACTGTTCCCACATGGTTATTATATCAATAGTCCCCAAAAGGGTGTTAATTAAAAGGCTACTGGTGGATGCCTCTGATGTACTGCAAGATACAATGCATGGTTGGGAGAATCCTGCCAAAAATGCATCATTAGCCAACTCGTGGACACTCAGAAGTGTCTTATTGTTATTACAGTGTAGCTCTCCAGTTGCACATTTGAAGTATGGGATTCTATGCAATTTAGCCTTTTCTTTTTTTTTAAACCAAAGTTCCAATTAAAAGGATCAAATGAGAGGGAAAAGCTAAATGCCTTTCTCAAATACTTTGAATATATTCAATTTTTTCCAGACATCCTCTCTTTCTTTCAATGGCAGTATATATTCTAAAAGCCACAAAACTCACTTTTTATAATAAATGATAATTTGGACTATTGGACAGCTTTCTTCTGACTAGTCAGTTAGGTTAAAAGTGGTTGAACTAGCACCTTGGCATTTTGGGGAGGGAGTTATTATTATCACTTTCTCCTTTAGGCCTTCAAACAACTACTTTTCTTCATCTCCCATCCCCACAGCTGCCTTATCTTTTTCTGTACTTAACTTCCACTGTCACCTGTTGAACAAAACGAGCAAACGGATTTATGTGTAAATGAGCTCCCATCTGTGCATCCTTTGGATTTGATGCACAGATGTGACAGACCCAACCAGTCAATCAGAATGTGGTTTTGAATAATTAGCATTCCCCAGGGTGAAAGTAACTTAAAGGACTTACCGGTACGCCGGAGTCCTGCGCAGGGGGCGTGGCCTCAACCGGAAGAGGCATGGCCTCAACATGAAGAGGCGGGGCCTTTAAATACCCAGGCCCTTTAAATCACCGCCCGAGCCCCGCTGCCGGAGCCCTGGGTAGCAGCGGCTGGGCTCCGGGGGTGATTTAAAGGGCCCGGGGCTCCAGCCGCTGCAGGGAGCCCCGGACCCTTTAAATAGCCAGCCTGGGGAAGCCCCTCTGGTCCAGCACGGCGTACTGGCTCTTACCGGTACACCGTACCGGACCGGACTGGCTTACTTTCACCTCTGGTGTTCCCACCCACACTCTAACTGAATTTAGGTTATCATTAATGCAGCTGCACATATTCTGAGATGACAGGAAGAACAGCAGTGTTTAAATACAAAAGGGCACTATCAGGTAACTTTTTAAACTTCTTAAATTTCTACTTTTTATAAAAACTTTTTAGAAGCTAAAGGGGACAGTAAAAACTTGAAAACTCATATTTGTTTGAAAATTTTGTACCAATTATTGCTATAAGTAACACACCACTGATTACTATAATTGAAAGTCAGCAAAAAAAAAAATCGAATTCAGTTTGTGCACTTGACAACCTTGTGTACTGTCAGTTTCACTGTATAGCAGTTTCTCCTCAGCTAAAAATACCCTTATAAAGATCAAAAAGAGAGCAGGAAAAATGTCAATTTTTCATAGCCTTTAAGGAAGTGGTCCCCAAACTGTGGGACATGCCCCCATTGGGGGGCACAGAGGAATGTTTGAGGGGGGTGCAGCAGGGCCTGGGCCAGCTCTCACGGGGGTGGAGAAGGAGCGCAGGCCAGCCCTGCTCTGCCCCCAGGCGTGGCCCCTGACCATGGCTCCCAGACCCAGCCTTGGTGCCACTCCTGGTTTCCCCAGCTCCGCCCCCCCACTACTCCTGTGCATGCCCGACCCCCACTCCTGAGCTGCGGCCCTGCTCCCAGCCCCAGCTCCTGGGCGGGGAGGATGTGGACGGGGGCGGGGAACAACTGTGAAAAGTTTGGGGACCATTGCTTTAAGGACAGAAGGGACCATTATGATATTCTAGTAGACTCCTCTCCCACATACCACAGGACAAAGAGCCCTACCCAGTAATTTCTTCATCCAACTTTTGTTTGATATCTTTTTAGAAAGATATCCAGTATTTCTTTAAAGCCCGCAAATGATGGAGAATCCATCAAGTCCTAGATAAGTTATTCCAATGGTTAATTATTCTCACTTAAAAATCTGCCTCTTGGTTCTTGTCTGAATTTGTCTAGCTTAAACTTCTAACCATTAGCTTGTTATACCTTTTTTCTGCTAGATTAAAAAGCCTTTAATGCTTTAGAAATTTAGTTCTAATTCTTAAATAACTGTATGCACGTTTACCTTACATACAAGAGGACACTGATGTAAAACATTTTTACTAGTATTTTTCTTTGATATCATTAAAATTTTTGAAGCTGAATAAGATTTCTGCCTATAATCCAGCTACTATGTGAACATGCTAAAGTCACAATCTAAGGTTTTGGATGTGATCTCAAGAGTTTTATAATTTAAGGAAACCTTGTCTAGCAAGCTGAAGCACAGAACTGGGACTCAGGCAATCTTGGTCTGTTTCTAGGTCTGTCAAAGCCTTGCTGTGTAACTATTGGCAAGTCATTCAACTTTCTATGCTTTAGTTTCCCAATCTTGAAAAACTGGAATAATATTTCATGGGGTTTAAGGCCTAAGGCCCTGATCTTGCAAATACTTTTGCAAGTACTTAACTTTTTGTACTGTGAGGAGTCCTACTGAATTCATTGGAGCTATTTGGTGGGTAAACTTAAGCATGTATGTAAGTATTTGCAGGATCAGGGCCATAATTAAACTGTGTGAGGCACTTTAGCACCTTCAATCCACGGCTCTCATGGAAATGAAGTATTATTAAAAGTGCTTGGAGACTTTGGAAATAGGATCCATAAAAGTACTTACTGGTAAAATAGCCAAGCCCAACTTTTATTTTCAACTTACAAATTGTCAAAGAAAGGACTTAAAAGATTAGAATAGACTTCAGCACCATATTCACTTATAAATACACTACTCATGAACACTTTTCCAATAACATCTAATAAATGTCTTAAGCAAAATTTTAAAGAGTGAAATTTGGCCTAGTAAATGCTATCCATGCTTATCTGAGGTCAGGCACATAAGTCACAGGTTCTGTCAAAGGGACCCAGCCAACTTAAAATTTGCATTTCTGTTTCAATGTTTTACCTATAAAACATTCCCCAGATTACTAAAGTGAAACAAACTAGATGGGGGAAAATCTTTTTGTTTTATACTGTAGACACTACTTTGCGTGTAGTCAGTTTCTATGTTGTTTAGTGAGGGTCACATAGAAACAGGAAAGATAAAAACATTTTTAAAAAGTAGAAAAATATGATTTGTTAACACCCAATACTTGGTATGGGTACTCAGGGCATTTGTAATACATGAAATTAATTTGAACTTTAAAAAAAATTGAATAGGTTTTTAAGTTGATAGTGTCCTGCTAAAAGTGTCTAAAAGCTATGATATCATATTGAAATAATATTATAAAGTCTGTAGATGAGAATATCATTATTTACAAGAAGCTTTGTAGGAAAACATTGTTTTCAAAATAACCACGTTCTGGAATAATATTAGGGAATAGTCTCTGTCCATAGTATTCCACAAAATCTCTGGAGATTTTTCTAACAGATGCTAGACTGTTCTTACTATCCTTAAAATGTATAGTTCCAATATATGTAGATACTAATATGTATAACTCCATTAAGACTTTTAGATATTTCATATGCTGTGGTGGCAGTAGTGCAATTTTGGGAGACGTTAAGAAAAAGGCCAGACTAGATGAGGCCTTTGATCCCATGGTCAACAAGGGTGCCCAATTACAGCCAGATGTGGTAGTAATATTAGTGAAGTATACAGCTGTCCACTACGAACTTGTCCAGGATTTAACCCATTTCACCTGCACCAATGACTATTTGCTAACTTTCAAGCAGTGTACCAAAGTGTGATACTCTTGATATTTTTTAAGTCTGAAATTCCAGTAGTGAAATATAATATACAATAGTGCAGCAGTTTACAATGCTGTATTGTAAAATAGAACAAAAAAGTTCTGAGGGGAGGGTGTAGAGTCCTCCATAAGCATTACATCAATGGTATTTCTGTAATATTACATACATAGAAGTCCTCTTACATTTTAAAATGTGGTGGTAACACCATGGGTCTATGAAAATGTAACAATTATAAGGCTAAACTGCTGAAAAATTATAAATTAACTCCTTTAAGACACAGACCTCCTGCATCAGCCTGGAGAAGACATCTCTCCACTTTACATAGGGTGACCAGATGTCCCGATTTTATAGGAACAGTCCTGATTTGGGGGTCTTTTTCTTATATAGGCTCCTATTACCCCCCACCGCCATCCCGATTTTTCACACTTGCTGTCTGGTCATGCTAACTTTACACTTCCATGATGTAAAGAATAAAACCAAGATTATAGAAAACCTATAGACTGAGAAGGGAGGATTTCACACCTGTCAGGATTTATACAGTCTAAGAAACTAACACTGACATTTTTTCCTGTAAAATTTATTTTCAAAATGTATCAGTCTTTTGCATTGACATTTAAATATGAATAATCTAACACACAATAAAATAAATCCATAACCATATGAAACAATCTAAAATCAGCTCAGACACCTGCACTTTGCTTTTTTAAACTTTTCCCTTCAATATGCTCAAATGTCTTCACCTAATTAGGAAAACAAACGCCATTTACAGCCCCCTACCCCCCATAGACAGGAAACTGGGGGCTCTCTCTAGCCTCGATTCTCAGGGGCAGCTCGAGAGGGGGATTCAGCGATGGGCGACCCAGAAGAGCTGAGGATGTGCTAATAACGAGATCGCCCCCCACTCGCGTGGTCTGCACTTCACGGGCTGGGCGCCGCGCGGATAAAGGCGTGAGGAACAGGCTGCGGCGCGACCCTGCGCACGCTCCAACACAGCTCCGGGTGGGTGGGGGCGGGCAGGCCCCAGCTCCGTGTTGGCGAGGGGCTTGCGGGCGGACCCCACGGGAACCTGAGTCGGGGGGGGGAAGGCGGCAGAGCCCCGCTGTGGTGCTAGCCGCAGGGGGAGGGACCCAGCCCTGCCTGAGCCCCCAGTGGCCGGGTTGCCTCTGTCAGCGCGGGCCGGGCTGCTGCGGGAGCAGTCGCCAGTGCTTAGCCCCTTCGGCCGAGACGCCACCAACCCCGGGCTCCTGACCTGGCCTCCTGGCTCACGCCGGCTCTCCCGAGGGGCGACGCGGGGTGGCGCCGGTACCACCCGTGGGAACAGGGAACGGAGCGAACTCCCCCCCTCCCCTTCCTTTGTACCGGGTGGGAACGGCGCTGGCTGAGCTCAAGCGGCCTGTCCCATCCCTGCTGCCCGGTGCGAGGAGGCTGCGGACCCCGGCCCAGCGGGAGCAGCACAGCGTCCCCTGCTGGGAACTCCCCGGCCCTGCTGAGCTGCAAAGGTGGGGCCAGTGACGCCCGGCCCAGGGGGCCCCAGGATCTGGCCCTTTAAAAAATTAGAATTAAACTTGTAAATCGCCAATGGGATGTTTGCATGAAATGAATGCAATGAACCCAGTCCCCAGCACGGTGGCCTGCGACTGGGTAATTTAAGGATAGCTGGGGGAGGGGGACTAGGGTGTGTTTGAGTGAGGAGGGCAATAGGGAGGCCCCTTTAGACTCCACAGAAGTGCATTGCACAGATCACAGTAAAATAGTCGATGTTTTACTATGGG
This sequence comes from Platysternon megacephalum, assembly GCA_003942145.1. Lineage (NCBI taxonomy): Eukaryota > Metazoa > Chordata > Testudines > Platysternidae > Platysternon > Platysternon megacephalum. The sequence continues at coordinate 1,535,125 of QXTE01000129.1, read as the reverse complement.
CTGTCCTAGGAGCAGTTGGTGGCTAAGGGCCAAATTCAAGGGAGTAGCTATCTTTACTTCTGTAGGATAAACCAGAGCTGAATCTGCCCCTATGATTTCAGCTTTGCTGGTTATCCCCATATAATATCCTGGCAACAGCTGCACCAGATTGTTGACCAAGACTGTGGAACACCCAAAAAGGTTATCCCCTGAGAATCCATCCTAGGTTTGACTGGGCCTTGTGCATGCTGGGATGGGTTTGGGGGAATTTAGGCAGTAGTATGTGGATACCCTTGCAGTGCAGGGACGGGTCTGATTTCTCTCATCACTTCTATGTTGATGTAAATCCATTGATTTTGATGGAGTTAGTCCTGTTTTCCATCAGTGCAAGGAGGAGCAGAATACTTGAGTCAGTCAAGCTCACAGTTGGTAGTGAAGTACAGTTGTTAATAAATTAAGTCTCAGTGCTTTAATTTACCAAGCTTGTGGTAATTTACCGAGCTCGTGGTATGCTATTAACTCATGCTAATGTATCTTCTTCCTTAATTAGAGTGAGGATAAGCAAACAGACTACAGCATCTTTCTCACTGAGAATCACTTATGTTCATTTTTCTTCCATTTGATACAACTGTTTTTGTTGCAGTTTTAAATAGAAATGTTCCAATTTAGGACACTGAAGCATGTCTGGATTTAATAAAATTCCCAGACATGAAAATGGAATTAAGGTTTTAAATAAAGCAATAGCCTTTATTTCAAAATATTAGAATGTGGTTATTAAAGAAACAAACATTTGAAATTTAGGCTATTTAAAAGTAAAGTTCTATAAAATAAAAACCTCTACATGCATATCTCCAACCAGCACAGCACTAAATATAGCTCACAGTTCATACTCCACTTCACCTACTATAATAGCTTATTAAGGCCAATATCTCTCTCATAGTCTCCCAAAGAGAACAGAGACTCATATCCCAATTTCCCTCTATGGTCAAAAGACCCCAATATATCACATTTTATGTCGGAATATAGGCCCAGATTAGATGTGGGTGGACTCTAGTTTTAAACTGAGTTGGAATATTTGCATAGGCCCTAAGCATGTGACCAAAAAGAATGAGATCATGAGAAAAAGTTGTTTTGTTAAACTTGTTACCCTTTGAAATACCAGTGTTATCTTATTTAAGGTTTGGGCTCCTTGCCTTGTCCTTCAGGCATTGTGGATGTTATGGGTAGAGAGAAAGGGAGAAGAGAGGTGATTTGGGGCCTCTGTTCCTCATTTTTATCTTTTTCCTCTTCTTCGAGGACCTGAAGTTAAGCCTACAAGGAAACAGTATTTGAAAGCCTTAAGGCCATTCATGCTCCTATTGAAGTCAATGGCAAAACTTCCATAGACTTCAATGAGAGCTAAACTGGCCCCACAAACTCTTTTTAAGATGTGTGGATCAGTGGTAGCTTGTATAGCAACAAACACCATAGGGCTCTCTAATCATGACTGGGGATTCTGGCTGCTGCTGTACCTTAAATATTAATAATATTCATAAAGTTCAGGAGTTGGAGAGGGACAATCAGGGCCATCCTTAGGATTTATGGGGCCCTATGCAGTATTATTAAACTGGTGCCCCTATGCCTGATGGCAGCCCGGGCTCGCAGCCCGGGGTAGGGGTGGGGGTGAGGGACGAGGCAGCAAAGGATACCTAGAAGCCTGGCCCGCCTCACGGTGGTGGAGAATCACAGTTCCCAGAAGAGACCCCCGTACCCACTCTCTCATGCAGAATGGGGGTGGGGGTGAGGGACGAGGCAGCAAAGGATACCTAGACGCCTGGCCCGCCTCACGGTGGTGGAGAATCACAGTTCCCAGAAGAGACCCCCGTACCCACTCTCTCATGCAGAATGGACATGCAGAAGGTACCTAATTAAAAGCACTAAATTTGGGAATAAAAAATGTCAGTCACAGGTTTTTTGATATGCCCTGAAGTTTGTCAGACATTTATTTGCAAAGACTTTGTAGTAAGGGCGAGTCAGCTGTCTTACTGAATACAACATTAAATATTATGGAATACATGATGCAGCTCTTCTCTGTTTTACATTTTCTTAATCAGTATTTTTAAGCTGATTTTATATTTTAAATGTACTCTTAAGCCTTCATAAAGTAATCATTCCAGATTACTACATATTTAACTCACTGAAACAAAGACATTCTTTTAAATTAATCAGTCTCAGAGGTTTAGTGTGTTCATAACAACGTTCATTGCTTTTAGAAAAAGGGAACACTTAATTTACTTTGTGTGATCTCCATAACAATAGACATGTTTATGAAATTTCACCAACTTTAAAAAATATGTTTCCAAAGATTTTAGGCATAACAAAGGATTTTATATCTTACTAAGGTGCTGATTTTGCTGGAGGGTTCTCTTAAAACTAGTTCATCAGATAGTAAGAAGTAAAGAAAGGGAAACTTTGTCCAGCTATCTGGAAGGAAAGGGGTGTTGTCCCTTTAAGGGCTTTCTTCAAGGGATGGGGGGGAGGGTAAGGGAGAAAGGGATGGACAGAAAGGACAGGAAGACTGGAAGCAAGTTTTTTTTACTATAGTAATTTAAATTAAAATGTACGTTTTAGATAAGGATGGTCTTTTGAAGGATTTATTTTAAAAACGAAAGCTTATGCTCAAATAAATTTGTTAGTCTCTAAGGTGCCACAAGTACTCCTGTTCTTTTTGCTGATACAGACTAACACGGCTACTACTCTGAAACCTGTCTTTAAGGCTAAAGATGATTGTGCATCTAAAAATCTATCCAAGGATTTTTTAGAGATGTGATTTTATAATCTTCACCAACTCACTAATAAAATATTTTGAAAGCAAATTTTAAACTAAGGTCCTGTAGACTAATATGTTCTGAGTAAATATGACAGTAATGCACAACTGTTTTTGTCAGTAAATTCAGAAACTGACAGTATATACCTGGGATTTGGCAAATGCCTTCATTACCACTAGAATGGCTCTTTAACAGTTTCAATGTTGTGCTCAGCTAATAGATCTGGCTGGCTGGAAGGCTTTTTCACTTTTAAGTTACTAGATCCCCTCCGGAGTAAGAGTCACCAGGCTGCAGCAGCCAGTTGTGGGAGCCTGGAGGAAGGGTCAGAACAGGGGTAGGAAGGTGGAAGGGTGGACACTAAGACCCAGTGGTGCCCCAAATTTTCATGTGCCCTATGCAGCCTCCTATTCTGCTTATGCGGGACAGCCCTGGGGACAGCATGGAAAAATGTACGGTGTTTGTATCCCCAAACAGGCAATGAAACGGTTAATAGGAGCCCATACCTCCCAACATTTCAAATCGGTAAAGCTGGACACAGCTCCCTTTAGATTTGGCCTCTCCACCCCTCCATAGATGGGCCAAATCTGAGTGGTGCTATGACCGTGGTTCCAATGCCACTTGGTTTTCATAAAGGAAGGAGCACAGGCTAATGGAGGGAAGGCCAGGGAAGAAAGCTAGGAGAAAGGTAGTTTCCTCTTTTGGGTTAAAGGGTGTGAGATGCTTGTTCTAGAATCAGAAGGTCCTCAGCCAGAGGTAGTGAAGTCTAGGGCCAGAGGCAGGACCTCCTGAGCTAAAAGTAAACTTGAGGGCAGTAAATCCCAAGAGGCTGTGGTGGCAAATCTTAATGTTTTTGGGTCTGAAGTTTGAAGGGCTGCATGGGGAGAGAGAAAAATGGTCTCCTTCTGGGGAGTATGGGAGTAGAGAGTGGAAAGACCTGTGGGGAACAGGAAGGTCTGGAGAGTGAGGAGGAAATCCAGAGAGGGATGATAGCTGGTATCCACAGAACTGGAGTAAACTCCTGTGGCTGACCCTGACATAAGGGTAAGAACTGGACCTTTGGGGATAAGCCCTGGGAGATGCTGCTTGTGACAAAGGCCCCGGGAAGGGGCTGGGGAAAATGCCTGAAGAAAGGCTAATGATAGGAAAGAGTCCAGGGAGGCAGTGATGAAGTGTCTGACAGCAGACATAGGGTATCTGGATTGGAACACAATGTAGATGGTGGGCATGGGTTCCCCACTAGGAAGGAGAGAAGAGTGTGATGACCAGTGGGCCCCAAGTTAGAGGGCTGGAGAAACAAGGTCTTGAGATTATGTGTTCCAACTTCTGTTTGTTGGACTTTCTGTTACTCCGGAAGGGATGGACTTAAATGTGATGTGACCTGACTGGAGGGCTATGTCATGAGAAGAGACCACTGAAGTGACTGTAGAGAGAGGCTGCTAGAAAGGATAGCTGCTATGCCACACACAGCTGCAAAGGGGCATGCCAGTGGTGAGCCCACCTTTCTACAGTACACTATTACTCTAGTTACAAAAATCTACTTCAGTAGAGAACAAATAATTAGGTTTTTTTAAAATAGTGTTCTGCTTCTAAGTAGGGACTTCTGGTCTGGGTTCATTCCTTATTGGGAGAGAAACAGGTAAATGGAGGCAGGATACTCTTGCGTAATTATTTTTATTTGTAATCAGCACACACTTCCTGTTGTTGTCCATCCTTTAAGGCAAAACTGCAAAAGCAACAGAAAAAGTTAAAATTACCATGTGAAACTGTTTTCAGTACTCCACCAACAGCAGCAGTGTGAGGAACACATGAATTGCTATACTAAATCAGACCAGTGATGCAGCTAATCCAATAGTTTGTTATGGACAATGGCCAACACCAGATGCTTCAGCGGAAGGTGCTAAAAGACCTGTAAGAGGCAGGGTAAGTTTCCTCTTAGGCAATCTATAATTATTGGTTGCCTTTAGTCCTGAAGCATGAGGGTTTATATCTCTTCCAAAATTCATGGCTTTTTATTTGGTACTTACTGCTGTATATTATGTTTGTGTAAATGTCTAATCGCTGTTTTAAGTCTGCTAAACTTTTGGGCTCAATTATACTATTTAGTATTCAGTTCCCATCTGGAATCAGGGCATGCAGCAGAGTCAGTCACTGGGCAACCTAAAGAGTGCCACTGGCCCGTAGCAGATTGCTTGATTGGCTACTCCACCTGATGAGTAGGAAAAGTCAGCAGAATAGCTCTCTAGCCCAGCACCAGCAGTTTGGCACCTGCTCAAAGCATTTGCTCACAGCTGTGATAGCTCTTGCTTGTACCCAGCCTTTCCCTTGCTTCTCTCCAGGTAACCCAGCTCTGAGCCTTGGTTCTGATTTCTCATTTTTTGGCTCTGACCTGGGTTTCTATTCCTGGATGCCTGACTCCCGTTCCAACCACTAGGCATGAATGCCTATGTCCTGGTCTCTGACTGTTCCACAGACTAATCTGCATTGTATGAAAATACTTCCTTTTATAAGTTTTCAATTTGCCATCTTCTAGTTTCTGGGATGCATTAACAGGAGCATCATATGAAAGACATGGGAGCTAATTGTTCAATTCTACTCCTCACTGATGAGGCCTCAGCTGGAGTACTGTGTCCAGTTTTGGTGAGACACTTCAAGAAAGATGTGGACAAAATGTACGGAGTCTAGAGGAGAACAACAAAAATGGTAAGTTTAGAAAACCTGACCTAGGAGGAAAAGTTCTTTTAAAAAAAAAAAAAAAGTCATGCTTAGTTGTGAGGAAAAGATTGAGGAGAGGACCTGGTAATCTTCAAATACGTTAAGGGCTGTTACAAGAAAGACCGTGAGCAATGTTCTCCATGTCCACTGAAGACAGGACAAGAATTGATCTGCTTAATCTGCAGAAAGGGAGATTTAGGTTAATAGTAAGAAAACGCTACGGGTAAGTAAGCCCTGGAATAGGTTAAGGGAGGCTGTGGAATCCCCATCCTTGGAGATTTTTAAGAACAGGGTAGACCAGGGATCCCCAACGCGGTGCCTGTGGGTGCCATGGCGCCCGCCAGGGCGTCTAAGTGCGCCCGCATACTGGCCGGTGGACGAGCATCCGCCGAAATGCCGCCGACAAGCAGCGTCATCGAGAGGTGTCGCCGCCGAAAATCGGCGGCATTTCAGCGACGCCTCTCGATGATGATGCTTGTCGGCAGCATTTCGGCGCCGCCGCCTATTGACGTTGCTGCTTGTTGGCGGCATTTCGGCGGATGCTCGTCCACCTCCACGGTCCTCCGTGGCTCGTCGTCTGGCGCCCACCAGACGAAAAAGGTTGGGGACCACTGGGGTAGACAAACACAGCCGGGGATGGTCTAGGTATACTTGGTCCTGCCACAGTGTGGATAGCTGGACTGAATGACCTCTCAAGGTCCCTTTCAGCCTTGCGTTTTTATGATTCACTGAATGTCCCCTTGTTCTTGTAATGAGCCATGGTGAACAAAAAATTCCCGGTATACCTTTCTCTACCATTATTTTGTATATTATCATGCCCCTTCTTAGTTGTGTTTGAAAATCTTGAGCCAGATTGTATCACATGCACAGTTCCCAACAGCTGCACAAAGTCTGCATATCTTAACTGCACCTTTTAAAAAAACAACAACAAAACATTAATCATTCTTTTCAAAAACATACTTAGCTGTCACTCAGGATTACCTTGGGCTTATACTAGTTATGCCTGTATCTCTAGTTTAAACAAAAGAGAAACATTGTAACCTGTTCCATAAAAAGGACTTCCTTTTGTGAGACAAGTGGGTCAATACAATGACACTGCATTCAACTGCCTTAAATGCTAACTTACAAAGCTCTGCTTGTAGAGGATAGGTCATTTTTAAAAAAGTATTTCAATTCATGAATTATCTTCATCTTTGGTTAGAATTTTATTCTGCTTAAGGTCTCCTTTATGTGTTCCTGCTGTCTCTTCGTAACAATAATGGCTGAGGTTTGACAGGAAAATGTACTGCCTGGGCTTATGCTGCTCTTAAAGCTCTTTTGAGCAAGAAACAGCTAAAGTATGTAAAGTAATTACAAAAGTACAAATAAAAAAATATATAAAGGCAAATCTGACAAGTGTCTCAGATGGAGTAGGGGAAATCTCTTTCCTTGGTAATGAAAGGTGTATTTAAAGGAACACAAGTTTTTTATTAAAGTTGATTATAAAATTTACTTCTTGGTATCTTTACTGTTTTTGTGTGTTTGTGGTGGGTTTTTTTTTCTTTCTTTCTTTCAGCAGATCATTCACTAGGAGCCATGAACTTGAGTTAGGTCTAGTCTATGCCTATAATTGACATAGCTATGTTGCTATGTCACACTGAGTGCTGTAGTTAAGCTGACCTAGATCTGGCTAGGTCGAGGGAAGCTAGTCAGCTGTAGCGTAGCCATGCCCATAGTTTTGCCTTTATTTCTAATCCTTTCACTTCCTGGGTTATGTGCTAGCCCAGTGTAGCAGTGGGTGGATTACAAACTGTGCAAAGGAAAGATGGTGTTTTATAGGGTGACCACATGTTCTGTTTTGGCTGTGACAGTCCCTTTATTAAGCCCAGTCACAGCCATCTTGACTTCTTTGACAAAAGTGGGCATTTATCCCCTTTGTTCTTGCCAACTTTTTCAAAAAAGTGGGGTGTGGTGCAGAGAAACAGGCGAGGGAAAAGCAGAGATGCCAGCCTGGGCTGGAGTGTGGGGGAGGAAGGGTTCCACCGTGGGTGGGGGGGCAGACAGGGTGCTAGTGACAGCTTCAAGTGGGGAGCCAGCAGGATTTGAGTGACCAGTGACAATTGGGGGGAGGGGAAATGTGCCTTAGGCAAGCAATGGGGGCTAGCTTCATGTGGTGTCCCATTTTTCCTTTGGGAAATATGCACCCTAGGGATGGGGGAGTCTGTGGGATTAAGGAAAAATAAAATCCTTTTAAATATTATCATACAAAATAGTACTTAGTATAATTCTCACACACATTCCAGCCCCCCAAGAAAATAAGTTAGTGCAGGGGGGCTGGAACAATGTGTATAGTGGGATGGCTGAGAGCCATTTAGCCAAACTGTAAACCCTGAATATAATGGAAACCACTTCAAGCCAGGGTGGAGTGGGAGGCCCCTAGTTCCAGCACCTCTAGGGTAACGGGGTGGAGGGAGGATGCTGCTTGCTCTCTCTCTCTCTCCTGAACAAGCAGTCAGGGGCTCAGCTCTGCTAGATATAAACACCAGCTTGAATGCCCTGGTGTAGGGCTGCTGGACTAATGCCTGTACCTCGCCGCTCCCGCACTGCCTAGGCCCTAGGGCTACCAGCGCAAGCAGTAAGGGGATCACAGCGGTGGGGGTGACGCAGGGGTGGGTGGGTGCGTGGAACAGCGGGCCGCGCAGGAAGCGGGGCGCTGTCCCTGTAACTGCGCGCCTCGTGCAGCTCAGTTATGTAAGCGCCAGCCCGTGTCCCTGCGGGCGCGCGCCAGCTGCTGCTGCTGCGGAGACTCATGCCGGGCTCGCCCCCTTCTCTCCGCAGCGACGTGAGCACCAGGGAGCAGCGCGGTGGGAGCCGGGCCCAGGCGCGCCCGTGACCGCTCCTGCCGAGCGTCCCTCTGACGTACACCGGATTCTCTGCAAAACAGCTCGTTTACCGCCCGCGCTCCCCAGCGTGCACGCGCGCAGCGCGCCCTTCCTCCCCTCACGAGAATGTTCCGTCCCCACAGCTCCAGCAGGGGAGCATGCGCACAAACAGACGTTTCTGCTGTCAACTGAAGGCACGCTCATGGGCGCGCCAGGAGCCGCCTCGCAGCCCCGTGCTCATCCGGGCTTCTCCGCCCTCGATACGAAGAGGGTGGGGCTCGCAGTCATGAAGGTGCCACCCCCTTACCCCCCTCACTTCGGTTACCGAGCCGGCAGACGGGCGGATTTGTTCATGGGAACGGGATCGGTTGTTTGCCTTTAGCTCGACAGTTCCTGTCGGTTCCGTCATCGAGCCCCTCGGCCCGCGCACCCCCTTTCCCATCCTCTCAGGGTAGTAAACACACTTTAGGAACGTGAGGGCGGCTAGTCAGGTGGGGCGGTAGTAGCCAATAGGAAGGCGGGGCGGGGCTTAACGATTCCGTCAGCTCCGGAGTCCGGTGCAGTCACAGGGCGAGCGGCGAGGAAGCCACAGCGGCTTGGAGCGAGACATCCCGCGCGCCGCTAAGCGCCGCCTGTGGCAGCGCGCGGCCTCTCGGCGTGGGCATGAAGGTTTCGGGGTGATGTGCCCCCCTCGGCCGGCCGGCACCGCTGTCGCCTCCGCGGGGTCCTAGCGCCAACGGACGATCGCCAAGCAGAGGGAGCGACCCGGCAGCAGCTTCCCCTCTCAGTGTCACGCGCCCTGCCGCGGCCGGGGTTCGCACCGCTTTAGGGCTGCACGGGAGAGACGAAGCCGAGTCCGGCATGAGCCGCGGCGGCTCTTCCTGAACCCGGCGCTCCGCGAGGGATCGCGCCCCCGGCCATGGGGGTGAACGCCGTGCACTGGTTCCGCAAGGGGCTGCGGCTCCACGACAACCCGGCGCTGCGGGAGTGCATCCAGGGCGCCGACAGCGTGCGCTGCGTCTACATCCTCGACCCCTGGTTCGCGGGCTCCTCCAACGTGGGCATCAACAGGTGGCGGTGAGTGAGCGGGCCCGGCCGGCCGCGCGTAAACCTCGGGTTACATATGCGGTCACGCTGCCCTCCTCCATCGCTCTAATTGGCCCTGCTGCAACCTCAGCGCCGCGGGCCCTGCCTCCCCGCGGCTTAGGCAGCGGTGATCCACCCCCAGCCTGCGCTGCGGGCCTGCTGTGCCAGCCCCAGCAACACCGCCCCCCGCCTCCTGAGTGCTCCCAGCTGTGCTGTCACCCGGCTGCTGGGCGGCCCGCAGCCAAGGCACGGGGCTGAACGGCCCGGAGCGGAACTTTCAGCGCCCAGGGTGCCAGGAGCTTTCCCCCTTCAAAAGAAAATCTGCCCCTGCGCCAAATAAGGGAGTCCCCGCCACCCTGGGAGCACTCATGCTAGTCCCTGGCTTTTAATCCACTGTGTTGTGTAATCATAATTCAAGGAGATCTAGATGATTTAGGTAAAATACTAGTGATTGCAGCCACTGTGACTTCCAGTAGAGGGATATTGCTGGAAGCAGTGGCTGGAAACTGTAGGGAAACTAGTGTATGCAAGTCCAAAGAGCTTACCCTCTAAATCATAGAAATGCAGGGCTGGAAGGGACCTCAAGAGGTCATCTAATCCAGCCCCCTGTGGTGTGGCAGGACCAAGAAAACCTAGACCATCCCTGGCAGCAGGTGTTTGTCCAACCTGTTCTTAAAAACCTCCCGTGATGGGGATTTTACAACCTCCCTTGGAACCTATTCCAACTATCCTTATAGTTAGAAAGTTTTTCTTAATATGTAAACTAAATCTCCCTTGCTGAAGATAAAGCTGATTGGTGCTTGTCCTATGTTCAGTGCACATAGAGATCAGTTGATCACCATCCTTTTTATAACAGCTCTTAACCTATTTGAGGACTGTTAGGTCCCCATCAGCCTTTTTTTTTTTCCCCTTTTCTCAAGACTAAACATGAACAGTTTTTTTTTATAGCTATGAGGAAAGAAAAGTTTAGAAAAACTAACATCACTTTTGTTCTGGACTTTTTCCAATTTGTTCATAAATTTGACTCCCAGACTTGGATGCAGTGCTTCAGCTAAGGCCTCACTGGTGCTGAGTAGAGTGGGTCAGTTATCTCCTGTAAATACCTGAGCTGAGATTATTTTGAGACAAAAAATGCATTGACACCAGGTATTGAATTCATGAAAGGACTTTTTAATATTTTTGACACACTGCTTAACAGATTTATATGTAAATTCTCAGAAAATCCATTAAATCCTGAAAAGTATAAGTGATGTAATTTTCAGGAAGATGCAAGTTTAGCCAACTTCATACCAAACAATGGCTACATCTTCACACTTGTGGTAGCTCTCATCTGAGCTAGCATGCTAAAAAGAGTAGTGTAGCACATTCAGATGAGAGTTAGTGTGAATATGGGTATTTTAGCTGGGAATCACACCTAACTTGTAGCCAGAGATTGAATCCTGCTTTGAGTTTTGCACTTAACTTTATGTTAAACTTTAACTTTAACATAACTGGAGCTATGACGGATACCTGTATAATAAAGAGATGACATAGCAAGAAAAGAAGAAATAAGGGAGAGGGTAGTGGGGCTAGGTTATACATACAAAATGATGAGCTTACTTGAAACTTCAGTATTTGTCTGAAAGGTTTTTCTTTTCTAATAAACTGATAATATCTTGGCATTCATGTAACATCAATCAGCAAAGCGCCTGTAATCCTTGGATGGATGAATGCTAATTTAGCCTCCGCAGAGGCGTTGAGAAGCGTTAACTTCGCTTTACAAATGAAATGGGGGTACAGAAAGATGAAATTACTTACCCAAAGTTATACAAGGAATGTATGGCAGAATTAAGAGGAGAACTTGGACTTACTAGGCTACCAGTTTAGAGCCTTCTCTACAAGACCTTCCTTTTATTTTATATAATCTTCTCTATCCAAGGACATCAGAGTACTTCAGGGACAAGCTAACTTCTTTAAATGTTTGGAAGTTGCCAACTTCTGCTCATGGTAGTCCTATTTATAGTCTTGAGAAGGTAGAAGTACTAGAGTACCCTTCCTATGATATTTCATTTTTGTTGACAAACATGCATTAACCATTAACTTAGAATTATGCAGTATAATACAGTTGTTGCTGGACACTCGTTCCAAATGGGATGATCAACAATTGTCTTTACAGGTTGTTTTCAGCAGATACTTTCTACTGAAAAACATCTTGTAGCTTTATAAACAATTCAGAGATTTCTGCTTTTATGGTAGAACTACATACATGCCACTACAAGCTGTGAAATTAGAATGATTAGGAAATATATCTGCTGGAGACTGGAGCCAGCTTAAAGGGATAAGGCAAGTCTGATGTTTTTAAAATACTTTGCAGGTTCCTACATTTGTTTGTTAGTGGAGTAGGAATTAAGAATGTTAAATATCCTGAAATATGTAATATTATGGAGAAACAAATCAAGACATGCTTCTACTCCTGTAGTCTCTAGTCTGTAAAACAGTGGTCCCCAACGCAGTGCCCGCAGGCGCCATGGGGCCTGCTGGGGCATCTATGTGCGCCCGTGTAATTGCCGGTGGACGAGCATCCACCAAAATGTCGCCAACAAGCAGTGTCATCCAGAGGCATCGCCGCCGAAAATGGGCGGCGACGCCTCTGGATGACACTGCTTGTTGGCGGCATTTCGACGGCGACACCTATTGACGTTGCCGCTTCTCGGCGGCATTTCGGCGGATGCTCTTCCGCCGGCCACGGTCCGCAGTGGCTCGTCGTCTGGTGCCCGCCAGACGAAAAAGGTTGGGGACCACTGCTGTAAAAGGTCAGCATGCAGCATGGAAGCTTGTGATTTGTGAGCAGGTGTGAACTTCATGGGACCTACTAAAGAAGAAGAGCCTCATTAATATTAATACTAACATCCTCTGAGTTTCTGGCAGCCATTCAGTATACAATTATATGTGTATAATATATATTACTCGCATTTAGCACATGTGTCAGCTTGCTTAGTCTAAAAATATTCTTAGTGCTGTATAGAAGACAAAGCCAATCCCTGCTCTGAAGAACTTATAGTCTAAAAGAAAAACATAGGACATTGGAGAATTTTTTGTTTTTAAAGGAAGAATGCCTGCTCTGTACTAATCCTTCACCTCTCCAACAAGATCAGAGATCTCCCAGAACTAGTTCCAGATACTGCAGCACCCTCTCCTAAGAGACCATTTCAATTGCTTCAGTTTTCAGTGCCTATATGGCTCTTGCTATAAACACAGTTTGTTTACCAGAGACTCTGCCTTCTGCTTCATAGTTCTTTATTATGTGTTTTATTAAAGCTTTTTCAAGTAAAATTTACAACCACCATTAAGATACCAACAAAACCAGTTTCAAAAACTATTTACCAGAATGATTTCAATAAGTTTATAAAAAAAACAAATGTTTGTTTTGAACTAAATGGAAACAACTTTAATTTTTTTTCATAATTTTGTTTTCATTTTTTTAGCAGCTGTAGTGTGTGCACACACGACCTGTAAAATGGCCCTTTCAGTTTGGAGCTATCATTCAGCAGCTGAAATTGACAGTCAAGCGCTTATCTTCTCAGATATTGGTTATTTGCTCATGTTTTTTACAGAAAAGGGCATTGCACTGGCAAAACAACAACAAAACAACTCTGTGTGAGTAGGAGCAGACGCTCACTCAGCAATTGAAAATCTTAAAAAAATGTCTTGTCAGTTTCCTTTTTCTGCTGGTAATTTACAGTGCCATTTTTTTCATCAACATGAGTTTAGCATTGGGTTGAGGGAGGGTTTTAAACTGAGGAAATTTATGTAGACAAAAATCCTTGTCTTGCAAACGGCTGGACCAGTGACCCAGATTCTCTTCCAGACCCTGTCACCTTTTGTTCAAAATCAGTGCACCTGGAGTGACTACCATTGTCAGGTTTTCATCTGTCTTTGAAGTTAAAGCATAGTTAACAGAATGGGCATTAGAAAAAGGTGCTATAATAAAACTAGAAAAGAAATGAGAAGACTAGGTTTTGTTTCTTCTTGGAAATAACATTACATTGTGATAGCTGTCGTTACATCAATCATGATTCCTCCATTCACGTTATAAGTTGTGCAAAATAAAGAGACATTTGCAGTGTTTCTGGTTTTCAGGTCTTTTTTAACCTGGCAAATTGAGAGCATACTTCAATATATTGATGTTGTATGGGAAATTCTCCTCTTAACCATGCAGGTAACTCTTGTGTGAATTAGTATTTTTGTATAGTTGCCATATTGAGCAAGTATAATTACTAACCAGTGACATGGCTCACTGACCTCTTTTTCTCTTGGCTTCTTTCCTACGCCCTCTAAAACTTAATAATACCATGCTTTTGATTATTATTCTGCCTCTCAAGTTCTTGAATTGGCACCTAAGTATATCTCCCTGTTGATCATTCCAGAGGTATTGGTTCTAGATAACGAATTTTTCATTTCCATTCTCAAATGTAAGATTCTATCCTAACAGAAGATTGATTTAAATAAATGTAAAAAGTGATAGGAAATGGGGCAGGAAGATGCAAAATGGAAGTTTTTGTCCTTAACTCCTTGATATCAGAGTTATGATGTGTCTCATTTCTGGCATTGACATATACCAGGGGTGGCCAAACTTACTGACCCTCTAAGCCGCATATGACAATCTTCAGAAGTTTGAGAGCTGGGGCACAACTGCCAGGACTCTGGGCTTCAGCCCTGCTCCTGCTGAAGACCCAAGCCCTGGTAGGTGTGCCGCATGGGGCTGAAGCCCCAAGACCCCCTTCCCTGCTGGGCAGAAGCCCCTACCCTACCATCTTGCTGCAAGACAGAGGTCCCGATCTTTCCCCCTCCCCCAGTCTGGTAGGTGGAGAATGGGGAGGTGTGGGGGCTCTGCGAGCTGCACATTAACTGTAAAAGAGCTCATGAGCCACTGTTTGGCCACCCCTTACATATATTAAGAAATCTAACTGGCTGTTCAGTTACTTTTACTTTACATGGTTTAAATTCTGCCCTCAAAAAAATGATGTAGATCTCATTTCACAGTGGAACCATAGTTTAAGAAGAAACTGAATGACTTGGGAGCTTTTCTCCTCAAAATACAAAGTTAAAGGTATAACTTTTTTTCAGGATAGGTTATAAAGGGTTTGAGCATGACTTTGTCTGAGATTGACTGTTTTTGAATATGTTCGCCTGTTACGAGCAAAGAGTACAAATCACGCTTATATCACGTTTGTCTTCGGGATGAAAGAAAATGCTTTTGCTCTTGTTTTGGCATTTGATTAATAGAAATATCTCCACATATTTTTTTTCTTCATTGTCTTGCCATGTAAGGATTCAGTTTGGCTGATCATTTACATTTCTTCTGTTTTCCTTGATTCCTGTTGTTTGGGAAGGATGCTGGCATGAAGGAGTAGTTTTAGAAAACCGTAGGGATCTTATTAACGTCATGTGGTAGAATTTTGGTTTCTTCTCTCTCGGTTTTCTTTAAAATACTAGTATTGTTTGGTTTTTTGAAATGAGAAAATATTAACTCTGCATACAGTTGATGTATTTTTATTTTGAACTGAATTGCTCTTTTGCTGTGGGAATATTTTGGCTTATAATTTTAGGTGCTGTTTTTTATGGCAGAGAAGGTTTCATTTGGGAGAGGAAGGGAGGCGTTGTGAAGTTTCTGCATAACCTGTGCTTCATAACTTCCTGGCTTGAGGCACTGCCAGTCTTATTAATATAGTCTGTTGCTTTACCCAATCAGAGAAGTAGAGGTACAAGCATGTATTTCTGTTTTCCAAGCGATTATATTGTGTGCAAAAAAAGGGGTAATTAAAAAAAAAAATTCCCTGAATTTTGCTATCTCCCTACCAGTATGCTATATCTTCCCTCAAACCTCAAAACCAAAAAGTTTTAAGATGGGTCTCTTCAAATGCAGGTCTTGCTTGCTTTCTCTAGACATGATGTTCTTCAGCTGAGTAGAGTTTTCCCGGTTTCTCTGACCAAATGTTCCTTTCCAATAAAGCAGTTGGCTACCACTGTCCAGCTCAGAGGTACTTATATTTCAGCAGTGCTGCTTGTATGTAGGAATTTGTTGGAATTAAAATTGTAGTGAGGTTAGTGTAGATTTCTCCCCCTCCCCCCCCTTTTTGTTGTTGTTAGTAATTCTTTTTGTATTGGGGACAGGCGAGAGGTTGGCGTGTCTTTGGAAAATCCTATGGTCCCACTTGTAAATCTTCCTTCCCATCTTCAGGAGGCTGATAATTTCTTTTTCCACAGTCTGTCTTGAGGAGTGTGACTGCACAATAGGCCTATCCCCTTCTAGAACTCAGATTCTTGGCATTCTTGAACTCAGATTCTCTGCCACTGAACAGATTCAGCACTCCTCTTACTTTTGAGTTCCCCTCCAGTATTCTCTGCTCTCCCTTTTTTCACCTTTTCAGGATTCCACATATTGCACTTGACTAGCCATGGAAAAATAAAACTACAATTGTCTTAGTTTGTTGTGTTGCTATGCTTAGGGAAGTGCTATTCGCAGGAGTAGTAGAGGTTCATAATGCTTACAGGATTTACCCAAGACTTGGGTGCTAGATCATCCTCCAAAATTTTACATCCATGTTATCATTTGTCATGGATTCAAATAGTCTTCCTATTAACTTACAGATTTTGTCAAGACTTAAGATACAAATAAGTTACTTCTTTCCCCATAGAAACTGTTCAAACCTCTCTATTAATGTTGTTTTCATTAGGGCATATGTGTGGCTTCTGTTCTTCAGGGTTTATTAATTTCATTTTTCAGAGTTTGTTTTTAGCAATTTTTGAGTTTTATGAGTGTCAAAAAATCAGGTTTTTTGGGGGGGGCTTTCTCTTTGTACTGTAATATATACAGGGTGGATTTGATTTAAATCACTAGTCAGGAAGACTCAATTAATCATGGATTTCTACATAAAGGTGCATGGGTTATTGTAACCTTAATACATATTCTTCACAACTCAGAGATAGATGTAGGTTTCATTTTTAGAAGGTACACACTATACATTTTTAAAGTGATTTATTTTGAAAACTTTTCAGATTAGTTTTACAGCTGTATCAGAAAATGAATGATTGTTTGGTTATTTCATTTACCAAAGGTAATTGAAGCAGATAGTTCACCTCCCAATGACTTCATAAATATCTCCAATTCAACAGGTTAATCATTAATATTTGGAGGATTTTCTTGCCATCCTGTATTAGGAGGAGAACATCACCAGACAGACATTTAAATTGTTTTATTTAACTAAAACAACAACGTTATGTATTCTGGATTTTTTTTCTTCGACCGCAAACATAATATTTTAACAAAACAAGTATGTGAACTTTTGAATTGAGTTAAACATTCAAGTTTTTTAAAATCAGGTTTGTTTTTGTTAAAATTGTTTTTAACTAAAATAGTCAAATGAAATAGTTTAAAAAAAAAATTTAATTGACTGTCAGCCAGGTCAGTATGAGAAATTTAAAATATTGGCTTCTGCAGCTAATTCAGTTGTCTTCACCTTCATTTTCCTGTTCATAATCTGGAAAAGAAAAAAGAAAAAAAAAGCTTTCCTGCTTTTTCTGGTCCCAAACGATTTCTCAATTTGGAATGAATTAGTCCAAAGGAAGAATATGCTGCTCAAACAGTTTCACTTTTGTTTCTACTGCCTGGACCTCTCTTCTCACATTTATATCCAGACTTCTTCTCTTTGTCCAGATCTATTCCGCCCCAACAATCTTCTATTCATTGAACTTTTTGAAACTTTGCACTTTTAGATAGAGGTAAGGGATTGCAGAGGGACAATAGGGTTGAGGTCTGTTATTTCTCACCTTTATTTATTTATTTATTTATTTATTTATTTATTTATTTTTATTTTAAAACATTTTTGCTGTTAACAAGCACGTTATCTCTGGAGACACAAATCCACAGTTTGAGAACTGCAAAACTAAGCATCTCTGATGGTCTCTTCTAGACTGAGCACTGAGTCCCATTGGGTAGATAGAAAGATTAACCTAAATAATCTATACAGGAGCCCCATAAGATTGGGTCCCTAATCCATGAACTATTTGAACTCATTTACAAAACTTTTCTTAAACATTACATGAATATATTGTCTCATACTATAGAATTAGAATTTATAATCCCTATTCCATGATGAGATATCTTTCAGCTATAATGTATCTCAATTAAAACTATCTTTAGATAGGTTTTTTTCCTCAAAAAGCATTTTATCAAAAAAATCCGTTTTTTAATTTAAAAAAAAATCATCATTGATTTTTATCCACCCTGAATGTATATAATATACATTACTCATTACAGTATATACTACTGTAATCTTTTTGTAATGTTCTCTAGTGCAGTTTAATGTAGTATAGCTTCAAAGAGCTCTATGTTAAAGCATACTAGGGAACCTTTAGTATATGCTAGCAGGGTCTACACGCACCAATTACTCCTGAGGGAATTCTGCACCACTGCGCAAGTGCAGCTTTCATGTCCCCTGCAGATTTCTTTGCTTCCCTGCAGAAAAATGACTTTTGACAGTGAAGCAGAGGGAAGCTGCAAAAGTGATCACGCACCCCTCCCCAGCAGCGCGGGCATGCCATTTTGGGCATCCAGAGCAGCTGGCGGACCGTGGGGTGGGGGGAACTGGGGATGCCCTGACCAGTGGCTCTTATCCTGCGCTGGACTCAGCTGCTAGTCTGGGCTGGGCTGGGGAGGATGGGACTTCCTCTTCCCCTGCAAGGAGCGGCCAGGTCTGGGTCAGACCCACCCCCAGAAAGCTCCCTTGACTGCAGGAAGCTGCGCGCACACACATCCCCACTTCCTGCCCCCCTTGCTCCTAAGCCATAGAGGAGGGGATCACTGTACAGCGAGCTGCTCCCTCATCCACCCAACTCCCCATATCCGGACCCTTCCCCCCTGCACCTGAACCTCCACTCTGCCAAGTCTCACCCCCTGCATCTGGAGCCCCCATGCACAGCCCCTCCTGGACCCCCACCCCAAAGAGCCCCCCCTGCACCTGGACTACCCTGACAAGCCCCATTCCCCCAGCATCCGGACCCTTTTTAAGTATGTGGGCTTAATGTAAATGGTTGGGAAATTGGATAGTTGAGTAGCCATGCATTCTACAGGTAAACATTGCTGACTTTTCAGTTTTATCTAAGAGGTAGCTGTCTCCAAAATTTTAGTAAAATTCAGATTTGTTTTCATAAACTTCTGAGTAAAGGTGTACTGGTAAACTTCTTTCTTTCTTTTTTTTTTTGGAAATGTTAACACAAAGCTTGTGACAAACAATAGACAAGAAGTTATCAAGTCACTGTCAATGCTATTTCCTGGATTTATGTTATATGTTTCCTCCACCACCATCTTATCTTTATACAGGGTTAAATGCAAAGTATCAATTTTAACTTTGTCATTGCTGAGTTTTGTCACAACCTTAATATTATTCAAGTCTGTAATCGAGGACTATCTCTCTCAGCTCCTCTCTCAGTGATGTAGTGAAGCAGCCTGTTTACAATGAAGATCGCTGTCAGAGATCAACACAGCTTTTGGACATGTTCATTCTGGCAGCTTCTCATGCTATTTTCTGTTAGCATTTTTGAGTTTTAATAATTTACTTTCTTAAATGCTTTTTGAAGTCTGAATGTGTACTGAATAGTTTTGTTTCTATACTGAATATGTTTCTAGTCAGTGTAGAGGAACTCATTGATCTGGGTTCTGAACATTCTGGAAGTCTATTTTTGTTTCCAGGAAAGATGGGCTTTGTAAGTTGCAGATTAGCCTTCTCTCTTTAGAATGTTTCAGATGTGAACATGAAATTCTAGTTATGTGAGGCTGTCCTAGGAGGAGCTGAAAAGTAGGTCATTGTTGCAGGGAGTTGTCCAAACAGCCTACTGGTTGCTAGAGCAACGACCTACTTTAAGAGGCTAATTCAGTTGATTCATGTTGAAATGATCTTTTAGAAATCATATAAGGAAATAGGCAGTTTTGTACCAGCATATGGATGTGAATTGCACAGGTTTGTAGCTAACCCTTTTCCTCTGTATTAAAAATGTGTCTTCTCTCTTTCCCCACCTCCTCCCTTCCCATGCTCTTTGGGGGTATGAGGTTTAAATCAAGGCCTCATTTTTAGTCTTCAGAGGTTTTTATTCCTCTCTTCGATCAGTGGAGAACTTCTCTTCCTCCCTAGAGGCCGCACATAACAGTTGTGCTCCCTGGGCAATGAGATGTAGATTTAGATTTCAATCCAGAGACCATAAATGCTCCTTCCTTCCTTTGGGTATAGAAATGGCTACAGGGTTACAGTAAAACCGCAGGGTTACAAACACCTCAGGAATGGAGGTAGTTCGTAACTCTAAAATGTTCGTAACTGAATGAAATGTTATGGTGGTTCTTTCAGAAGTTTACAACTGACATTAACTTAATACAGCTTTGAAACTTTACTATGCAGAAGAAAAACACTGCTTTTAACCATCTTAATTTAAATGAAACAAGCACAGAAATGGTTTCCTTACCGTGTCAAATCTTTTTTTAAACTTTCCTTTTTTTTTTTTTTTTTTTTTTTTAGTAGTTTACATTTAACACAGTACTGTACAGTATTTGCTCTCCTCCCCCCGCCTGATTGCGTACTTCTGGTTCCAAATTGGTTGACTGGTCAGTTATTAACTCTGTTGTTTTGGTACTCTTGAGGTTTTACCAGTAGCGCCGGAGCCAGGGGGGCCATAGCCCTCCCACTTTTTGAAGGTGGATGGGCCTGGCCCATCCACTTTTCGCCAGGGCAGACCCCACTCTCTTCCCCTCTTCTTTCCCCCTTAGGCCCCACGCCCCGGCTAGGCCAGCAGGGAGCCTGGGCAGTTGTGGGAGCCACATGGACCCTTCACCTGACTGCAGTGCAGGGGGCTGAGAGCAGCCCCTGGTCTGGGTCCCCGCCCACCCCAGCTCCCCACCTGGCCCAGGGCAGATGAAGGGTCCATGACTCCGTGCCAGCTCCTCGCAGCTGCCCGTGTGGCTCTGATCATGGCTGGGCTGTGGCTCAGAGGCCCTGCCCCCGGGCCAGAGCCTGGTCAGGGAGGGCTGCGCAGGCAGCTGTGGGGAGTCTGGGTCCCTCCACCTGCTCTGGATGGGAGGTCTGGAGGGTGGGGACATGGGCAGGGGGCTGCTTTTGGCCCCACCCCACCCTGGGCATGGGTAGAGGGGTGAGTTCCCCTGCCCTGCTCCAGCTTCTGGCTTGGCCAAGGTGGCAGGGCCTTTGCGGCAGGAGGAGGGGTGGGCCCTTGGGATGGAGGGGAGGGGCCTGTAGCCCCCCCAGTTTTGGGAAGGCTCAGACCCCCTTGGGTTCTACTGTATATGAGATGCTCCTTTTCCTCAGAAGCTGAACTCTAGAGAAGAGTGCTCAAAGCTTCTGCCTGCCCAAAGTGTGTCTGTGTCTTCTTACTGGGAAGCTGTCCAGAAGCCAGTTTTTACTAAAGGGATAAAAATTCGTGGATGTTGATGACAAAATGGCTTTAAAAAATATAACCAACCTTTTAAAAACAGGATGTTTCTTTATAATTAGCTCCCTGCCCTCTCCCCCTGCCCCCCATCAAACAAACAAATCTGCAACACTAAAATATCATCCTCAGTGCTGGATTACCAGCACTGGCAAATTGGAAGCACTAGCTGTGTGACCATCTTCTGAATATAATGAAGTGTATGTATACAACATGCTGTTTCTCAGCTCTGTCTGCTTGCCTTCATTCTTACAACTATAGGAAGGGTTGGAAGCTTACAGGAATCCTTCTCAAAAAGTAAATTTCAGTTACGTGCCTGCTTACGAGAAAAGAATGGGTGGGCAGGTAGAATGATGGAAATATGAAAGGCACATCCATTCCAAAAATAAAGTTTGACTGTGTTTCTAAATAACTTGTCTCTCTGAACAACTGATACAAAATGCTATGCAAACTTCTAGATATAAGTATTTTTGAAAAAAGGGAAGTTAACTTAGAATATGAAGTGCAGTATATAATTTCACATTAATAAGTGTAGTACATTTATTTGAATCTGAGTTGGTTAGGTCTTGTCTGTAGTGCAGTAGCTATTCCTGCATAACTTTGGGTATATCTACACTATGAAATTAGGTCGATTTTATAGAAGTCGATTTTTAGAAATCTTTTTTATACAGTCGATTGCATATGTCCACACTAAGCGCATTAAGTCGGCGGAGTGCGTCCTCACTACCGTGGCTAGCATCGACTTACGGAGCGGTGCACTGTGGGTAGCTATCCCACAGTTCCCGCAATCTCCGCCACCCATTGGAATTCTGGGTTAAGCTCCCAATGCCTGATGGGGCAAAAAATATTGTCGCGGGTGGTTTTGGGTACGTGCTGTCAGTCGCCCCACCCTCCGTGAAAGCAACGGCAGACAATCGTTTCGCGCCAGACACCAGGGCGATTAGAAGAGTACAGCAAGGCACGCTGCACATCAGAGAGGCTTTGAAAACCAGTTTCATGACGGGCCAGGCTTCGGTGTGACAGTTGTGTGTGTTTCTCCTTGATGCAAACCCGCCCCCTTTGTTGATTTTAATTTCCTGTAAGCAACCCCCCTCCCCCCTTCGAAATAAAGTAACTATTGTTTTGAAACCATGCATTCTTTCTTTCTCAATTAAAAAAAAAAAAAGAGAGAGATAACGGACAAGGTAGCCCGGGTGGGGGAGGAGGGAAGGACAAGGCCACATTGCTTATTGTAGCCACACTAGAAATCAAACTGTTTGAATGACAGCTTTCTGTTGCTTGGGCCATCCTCTGCAGTGGAGTGGCTNGTTTTTTTTTTTTGCCTTCTAATCTGCGATAACCTCAGGGACGGAGATGATAGGGGGAGCTTAGAAACATTCTACGCTCTATGATTCGGGGGGACTGCATGGTCACCTGTGCTGCTGAGTTTGCCACGCTGACCAAACAGGAAATTAAATTCAAAAGTTCCCAGGGCTTTTCCTTTGTACCTGGCTAGTGCATCGGAGTTCAAAGTGCTGTCCAGAGCGGTCACAATGGAGCACTCTGGGATAGCTCCCGGAGGCCAATACCGTCGATTTGCATCCACACTACCCCAAATTTGACCCAGCAAAGTCGATTTTAGCGCTACTCCCCTCGCCGGGGAGGAGTACAGAAGTCGATTTTAAGAGCTCTTTAGGTCGACGGAACGGTGTTGGTTGTGTGGACATAATCATTTTTAAATCGACCTAACACGGCTAAATTCGACCTAACCCTGTAGTGTAGACCAGGCCTTTGTGTGGATGCTCTTATTCTGGAATAAGAATGCCTTGTTCTGGTTTAACTGTATCCACTTTGAAAGTGGATTAATATAAACTAGAACAAAGTATTCTTCTAGAATTAGAGCATCCACATAGAGTTGTTTAGAAATTGCTGTTCCTGAATAACTGCAGGTGTAGACAGGTCCTCAGAGTGAGATACCTGCAGCACATTCCAACAGGCAGTGGTGTCATGTTCATGAGAGTACAGATCATGCAAAATAAAGTACCCTAAACGCAATGTCCCTCACATTAGCTCACCCTTTCCTTGGGAGTCCTTGGGTATCATCTGTGTTCAAGCAAACAGGGTTTCCCATCCTCTTGCCTACCCTGCCCCTGCAGCAGCCTCCTTCATCTTAATCTGGTGCAAAATGGCTCCTCAGTTCGCCCTATGAGTCCTTTTATAGACTCCTTTTGGGTCTACCTGCTCCTTTTGTTCCCCTCCCAGTAATTTTCCATTACTTCCAATTCCCTCCCTTACTTTCTCCTCTTGGCTGAAGGGGTATCTTCTCCCAGCTACAGCAAACCCATCATCCCAAGGTGTTTTACTTTGAATATGTGATCATTGAGTGCTGATCATTCACCCTTGTCTCTGGTCTGGCAGAGACTTGACACAACCCTACTAACTCATGGGGCGTTTGCCTATATGTAGGCTTTCCATGACACAGAAATTTCATGATATGATTTCATAAAATTATCCACAATTCAGAAATGGTACAGACAGCACCCCCATTTTGTTACATTTTAACAACATAAAGTGTAATTTCCTGATGCATATTTCAGAGTTAAGGTTTCACCTGCAACTCAGGTTTGTCCCTCTTTGTGTGTATGAACACATATTATTCTGCAATACTCTTGCCCATTCTATGAACAGATTGGATTGTGCACAATAAATGAGGTTACTGAGCTATATTTTTATCCTTGCTGTTAAATTAGTGAAGCGGACCCTTGACTTATTACAGCACACCTTCCAACTTGTGCACTAAATGAGAGAAATGGGGTACATGAAAATGACTGAAGATGGAATGGAAACTCTTGAACCTAACTATAATGGTCACAGCTGCTGTAATTCTTTACAGTGGCTAATTTTGTCTAATGGTCATTTGTGTCAGAAGCAGCAGCTGGCTCTGTGTTTGGGCAGGTTAAGAACACATGATATGTTGCTCCCAAATTGGGAAGCAGAGAGAATCATGTCACACATACTAACCTAGACCCAACGTAACTCTGCAGCTTTCCAAAATAGGAGTCCTGTATCCGAGTGGATTAAGTGAAAAGTTTAGGGTTTACACTTGTGACATAGACTCCTTAGCAAAAGGTCTCCTGTCTTTTTGCAAACAACTCTCACCTTAAACCTGGCAAACTCACTACACCAAACACACCTTACATGTTACTCTTTATGGATATATATATCCTGTAGTTAATGCCGGGCCGGTTTGTTTACCTGCCGCGTCTGCAAGTTCGGCCGATCGTGGCTCCCACTGGCCGCGGTTCGCCGCTCCAGGCCAATGGGGGCTGCGGGAAGCGGCGTGGGCTGAGGGATGTGCTGGCCGCTCTTCCCGCAGCCCCCATTGGCCTGGAGCGGCGAACCACGGCCAGTGGGAGCCGCGATCGGCCGAACCTGCGGACGCGGCAGGTAAACGAACCGGCCCGGCCCGCTAGGGGCTTTCCCTGAACAAGCGGCGGACCGGCTTTGAGAACCATTGGCATAGCAGACTATCAAGTCTATCCTAGCAATGAGGATCTCTCGGAACTAAACTTTAAGGCATCCTCTGATCAGAATTAAAGAGAAGGGTCTGGACGGAGCCAGTTCTCAGTTTGAACCTGTCCTAAAAGCTAAGCTAAGTATGAATAGTGAAAAGTATTTTCATCCTTATAGGCC
This sequence comes from Platysternon megacephalum, assembly GCA_003942145.1. Lineage (NCBI taxonomy): Eukaryota > Metazoa > Chordata > Testudines > Platysternidae > Platysternon > Platysternon megacephalum. Next base: position 1,510,539 of record QXTE01000129.1, on the reverse strand, counting down.
TTTCTAGTGTACTTAAGGCAGCTGGAGAACTGACTGGTGAATACTTATTATCCAAGATATCAGGTATAAGGGTCTGAGACCAGAAAATTCATGTTCACAAGAAAGGCCTTCCTTAAACCCAGGTTTTTTTGTTGAGTCTGCCATCCACATGTTTAAGGCAATTCCAGGAACCAAAGGTCTCCAAAGTTTTTGTTGTTGCGACAAAACATAAAAACAAAAACCTATACTGTCCATAACTCTGGAGAAAAACAAAGAAATGGCTCAGCTAGCAGGTTGAAGGAACCAGGGTGATTTTGACATGCTCTTCTGGCATTTGTCAGGAACAGCATTTATGGATGCCATATTTCCTTATGTAGCTTCACCTGGAAATTTCCATTACTTGAAGGAAAGTCCTCACGGTCCCTAACTAGCAGAATTTTCCAAAAGGTTGTGGACCTTGTTGCAGGGAGCAAGCCTATCCATAGAGTGTGTATTTGAAGTGAAAAAGCTTAAAGAGAAAACATGTTTACTCAACATGATGTTGAGTACTGTTAGTGTACATAGGAGCTTACAAAATGCATATAAAATCTGTTTTCAAGGCTGCAGGGGAACGAATATCCCTGGGAAGATTGGTACTGCTTCTTGAAAACTTCTTGATGACAAGCTTTTTTTTCTCCAAAGGGGCAGAACATATTGTGGAACACACAGTAAGGTTTGGGGGATGTTTTCTGTTTTATTTCAGATTCCTGTAGAAATGTCAGTACTTTGTTAGTACTTCTGTGCGAGCTCAGGCAGTGTGAATGTAGCCTGCATTCCAGCAGAAGGAGACAAGAAAACAAAGAAAACTTTATTGCCCACATACAAAGGCCTTACTCGCTGCTTGGCCTTTACTGTTTGTTTCTTCCTCTAACTGATGTTTAAATTCATAATAGAAAGGTCAGTTCACAAATAAGTACTTTCAAAGAGGTTTTGTACAAATAGCCCTGTGACATAACTTTGGATAGCTGTTGCTTGGCAGGTATTTTCTGTATAAAAAAATCAGTTGTTTCCTTCATGAAATTTAAATTGAAGTAGTCTAGAGTAATTTAATTTTGACTAATCTACACTATTTTTGAATTTAGGTGATTTTTTTTTTTTTTGTTCCTCTTGAAAATCTTTGTCATTGCTCAAATGAATCTTGAAGCTTCTTGATCTTTTCAGCAAGCACACAGTTGCCACATGTTTCTTGAACATTTGGCTGGACAGAAAGTGGGAAAAGGTCATTTGGCTGAAGTTGTCTATGTGAAAGTTGGTGCTGAATGTAAAGGGCCAGTCTTCTGTACTAGCAGAAAACAAAAGTCCCACTCACCTATGAAGTTTTAAGTACTTGAGAATATTTTGCTGTGATGAGTCAGTAAATGATTTTAGGCTCGTAGAGTGAGTTTTGCAGTAGTAGTTGCCTTCCACAAGTTTCAATGACCAGTTGATGATCAAACCCTTGGATTTTTGCTCTGACCTATCTAACACACAGAGGAGCTCTGACTGGTTTCTTTCTCTAGAGAGGAATTGGAGCCTGGGGCAGTCCAGTGGCCTGAGATTTCTCTCCAGTCGTAATAGATCTTTCCATCTTTAATTTCTGTGATATCCAGCTAGATGGGATAAGTACACTACCTAGATATTTCTGTGAAAATGAGCAGCAGTAAAATAGTTATTTTGCAACCATAGTCACTAATAATTATTTTTAAATGAAAGCTTAAGTTCTGTCAAAGCTGATGGGGCCTCCAGCAGATCATCATAAAGAATTTTAAAAATCCCCCCAAAACTCACAAGCCAAACGTGGGTGGAGGTTGTACATCACCGTTTTAGAGGCCTAAAATGTTGCATAAAACTGCTGATGCACATCCTAAACTTTCTGGTATGATTCATATTCCAAAATTTTCAAATTCGTATGACACCAATACACATCCAAGAGTTATTGCAAGGTCCTCCTTCTGTATAAGGATCTGTGGGACTAGAACCCAGGTCTGCAGAAACTGGGACAGCTGACATTCCCATATTGCCACCAGGAACCTACGTGGAGCCACATCCAAGGAGCACTGTGGAGATTAGGCGCTGCAAGAATTACCGCCCAAAAGGTCCAAAGTGACAGCACTCTGGGGCCTTCTGATTGGCCATTGCTCACTAAAAAGGTGCCCTAAGAAGTTGTCTGCAACCACACAGACTTCTGGCCTGCTGTGACTTCTCACTTTCTGATTTTCAGCCTCTGACAGTGACTCTTGCCTCCTGATTCCAGCATGGTAACTCTGATCTCCGGTCCCTGACTCTGACCCTGACTCTTGCCTATTGATCCTGGCACTAGTGATTACTCTAATCCCTACTCGTTGACTACCACCTCATAATAACCATCCTTGACTTGTGACCAGTAGGTCAGACTGCCTATGCCCTGGTCCCTTACAATCTGTGTCTCAGGTACACCAAAGAGAAGCTGAAGTGTGTCCTCAGCTGTGCCAAAGACCACCTGAACTTAAAGAAATGTACTCAAATTGAGAGGAGCAGCAGCCCAGATATACTTTGGAGAACAGTTGATGACCAAAACAAAAAAATGCCAATATGATTCTCTTGAAAGCTCCAGCCTATCATAGCAGGTGACTGTTTACAAGACCACATAACTGGTCTAGAAATATTTTTTCAAAAGCAAATTGCCATGTGGCCAAAGTGAACTCTGATACATCAATATCCTGTCTAACAGGAAGATAGCAGATGTTGGGACCTTCCTGAGCATAGAATGAGGAGGTCTCATGCTGGCCCAAATATCAATTGACCTACCGGTAACTGGATCAGACATATCATTACTCTTACGTAGAAAAAAAAAATCTCTAAAAGGAGAGAGAGATGTGGTGTGGTTTTTGTTTTTTTTGTTTTAAATGTGTTGGGCTTGCCCCTTAGTTTCAAAGAAAAAGGAAAATTTCAGTTTGCTTTCATTTTCCAACCAGCTGCTCCTAGTAAGAAAAAACCATGCACAGACATACCACACATCTACTATGAAGACACTAAATATAAAGATCACACCCCACAGAATCAGTGCAGTGTTCAGTCAGTACAACAATTCAGCTGCTGCAGGAAGGGTGGAAATGGGGTGGTAGAGATTTCATACATCCTTTGGACATGAGGTACGCTAATGTTTAGTATTTAGATTACAGAATTTTATAGGTGCTAATATATCAATAGCGTAGCTTTATTTGGTCTAGTTTACTGCCCACCAAGTGGGAAACAGGGACAGGGTACAGGTCTGTCTCATCTTACGCTGCAGTTACGTTCCGCGGTCAGCGCCTAAAGCGAAAACCGCGTATAGTCAAAATTACATTGAGTGTAATGGTGGACGGAATCGCCCGCACTACAGAAACAGTATTTAAATTGCTATTTTTCTCTTTTTTGTTTTGTGGTTTTTTTCTTGTTTTTGCTGACGGCATAAAGCTGAAATCGCACATGTTAAATGCGCCTAAGATGCGACAGACCTGTACTACAATTGAGAAGCACTGTTGATCTTGTAGCACACAGAGAAATATTTTATTGTACATGTCACATCCCAGAGAACAATAATCTAAAAGTACAGTAACGTGGTTGAAAAAGGTCATAGTAGGGAGTAGAGCATAAGGAAGCAACTTTCTGTAGGTCACCAAACAAGTTGGGACCAATTCAGATACTTATTTGCTTCTAGCTAATATCTACCACTGTAACTGATCTTGTAGTGTGCTAGTTAGGGGGAACCTCACAGTTCAGGCAGTCTTCAAGGGCCTGAATGGACAGAGCTCCTGTTGCTGCATGACCAGTAACCCAATTGGGTCTAGTTTGAAGACCTATGTCAGATGGCTCACAACTTAGTATAACTCACTGCTTTCTTTCCATTTTCTCTCGTTGTTTTCAAAAATAGCTCAACCCTTTAACTTGGTCTTTTCATATATTATTAGACAGTTGATACTCATAGAATTTGGTAATGGAACTCTGCAATTACACTGGATTATCCAAAGCTATATCTTGTAGTATTCTTTTCCTCCTTCCATCACTACTTTGACATGGTGGCAGTGAAGAGAATAAGAATTGTTTACTGATAAAATAGCCAAAAAATCCTCTTGTTGCCTCATTCACTTGGTTTAACTTGTGCTAACATGTGAAAACCATGTTGTCTGTTAGTGTAAAGCATGGAGAGCAATACAAAATACCAACTTCCTTATTGAATACTTTTTCAGCCTTTGAAAGTCACAGTAACTTTCATATTGTATGGTAACAATATAAAATTGATATGGAATTAAATGAATCAATAAAACAGGCATCTTTCTAAACAGAAGGACCTTGATTTGGTGATAGGAAGGTAGCAGTCCATCCCGGTGCCAAGTGATGCTGTGGAGTGTACATAACATTTAAATCCTGTCTGAGCTTAATCTGTTTACAAGAACATACTGGCCCTACTATGTAATGACTGATTGCTACAAACCAAGGTAATAAGAAAATATGCTGGCATGACATTCAATTTGCTGAAATCTCTGATAGTGCTGTACTGTATCTCAGTAGTGTAAGTGACAGAGTTTATCTAACTAAAACAATCATATGTGCTTACCCTGGCGGGCCGGGTGCCAAAGGTTGCCGATCCCTGATCTAGTGTGACCTTAGCTATACTAGCACTCAGTCACATTTTAGGTTACTGTATTGTATGAGGCCTTACTACACAAAGTGTTTGTTCTCCTAACAACTGACTGACTCCTGTTCTTCACTCCCCTGCTGCCCCTCCATTATTGAATAACTGCACTCCAAATTATAACTAGCATTCATTTTGGTACATTCCGAAGTTAAAATGTATGATGCAGAAAAGTGAAATTGCATTGCAGATAGATTTTTTTCAGTTCAGTATAGAACAATACATGTTGTGAACATAAACAACTGCAGTCAAAATAAGTATGTATAATTTGAACCTTGACAAGAATATGCATGTATGAACGCAGGTCTGTAAAATCCTGGAAACTTGGTAATTTCTATTTGACTATCCACTTGTAGTCGCCTTCCTATTCCCCCTTTCCTAACTGAAAATGCTTGTTTGAACTATTTCAGGAGGATAAATGTTGCTTTGTAATAAGGTCTGTCTTCTCCACAGGTTTCTGCTTCAGTGTCTTGAAGATCTTGATGCCAATCTACGAAAATTAAATTCTCGTTTGTTTGTGATTCGTGGACAGCCAGCAGATGTGTTTCCCAGGCTCTTTAAGGTAAGCTCTAGGCAGAGGTGTGTTTTAATTCAAATTCTTCATTTTTCTTTTCATACGCTGTTTCACCTCCACTCAGAAGTTTTAGCTTTCAATCATCAAACTAGTTTTGTCTGGGAAGACTCGCTTCCTGTTGCCCTTTAACTTAAATCGCTGCTTACCTAAATACCTTTGAATCCCTCACTGCTTTTTAAGGTTAGAGAGTTTTGGTTGGGCTCCTATTCTGAGAAAGAAGAATTTAAAGAAATGTGTGGGTTTTTTTGCTTAGCAGCTTCATTGTTGACTGATGTTCCCATGAATTGATGAAATGATTTTGACTTTGCTCTTTTTTGTGTAAAATAAAATATAGCTCATAATAGCTTGCAAAGTATATAAAAATTTTATGCTGTTGCTAACTTTCCTCCTGGTTTGACAATTCCCCCTGAAGTAGAGAGGAAGTTTTTATTCTGGGAAAATTGTTCAAGGTTCATCGATAGAAATGTTATATTCATCCCTAATCTATAATGAGATTCCTTTATAGAGGTTAAATCCTTTGGTTAGTTTTTGGGTGGGTTCAGGGTAGGCCGGGAGGGCTACTCCTACTCTTCCCCCCCCCCCGTATTATCCATTATGTCTCACTGTCTCATCTTATTGAGTCTGGAATCTTTTTGAGGGGGGTGGGGGAAGAATCCAACATTTCAAACTGTTCCTCTTAAATTTATAAACTTTAAACTTGGAAATTGGGGGATTATAACTTTTCTAATTGTATAGAATCAAGCTATAATTGCTAGCTGTCAAGCTAATTCTGCTAGACTTATTTTGATAGTGTTAGACATCTAGCCTCTAAAAGGATTGATGTTGAGGATGTTTAAAGTTTGTGTGGGGAGTTTATTACTAAACAATTCAAACCTGCCAGGGATTGTGTGTGAATCCCTTATGCTTAACAATCTGTCCTACCTTGTATGTAGCTTGGACATCTGGGTATGTCTACACTGCAATTAAACACCCCTGGCTGGCCCAAGTCAGCTGACTTGGCCTTAGGTTATGATGCTGTTTAATTGTGATGTAGCTATTCGGGCTCGGGCTGGAGCCCAGGGTCTGAGACCCTGTCAGCTGACACTGGCCAGCTGCGGATGTTAAATTGCAGTCTAAACATACCCTCTGGTTAACTTCTCCAGACCTGAGGAAGAGCTTTATGAAGCTCAAAAGCTTGTTCTCCTCCTTTGAGTATTGTCCTTATGAGTGCTCCACTTCAGTTGCACATGTGCCTTCAATAGTAAATTTTTTTATAGTGTTGTTTTTTTTGCTAACCTTGGCCTGAGATGGAGTTTCAGGCCAAGGTGTCCACTTTGAGCTTGCCTTATAGATGTTTCTTATCCTAGTTGTTAGTTTAGTTAGTGTAGGGTAGCTGGTAGTTGGTTTATATGAGATCCGTTTTGTCTTTTTTATTATATTCTCCCTCTGGGAAGGTTTTTACCTCAACGGGAGGGTATTCCTGTTTAATTGGGGTTCAAACGCTTCCCCACTTTCCAGGAGGCCATCCTGGTGAGCAGTGGGCATTCCCACTGTATCCATTGCCTCGGGGAAACACACATCCCTTAAAAGTGCAACTTCTGCTTTGCACTTCAATTCAGAGTTAGGAAGAACTGGAAAATTAAATGGAGACTCCTCATGATAGAACAGGGGTGGCCAACCTGAGCCTGAGAAGGAGCCAGAATTTACCAGTGTACATTGCCAAAGAGCCACAGTAATATGTCAGCAGCCCCCCACTAGCTCCCCTGTGCCCAGCGCCTCCCCCTCCCTCCCCACGCCTGCCGATCAGCTGTTTCGTGGCGTGCAGGAGGCTCTGGGGGGAAGGGGGAGAGCGAGGGCATGGCAGGCTCAGGGGAGGGGGCGGGAAGGGGTGGAGTGGGGGCAGGGCTTGTGGCAGAGCCAGGGGTTGAGCAGTGAGCATCCCCCAGCACATTGGAAAGTTGGCGCCTGTAGCTCCAGCCCCAGAGTCGGTGCCTAGACAAGGAGCCGCACATTAACTTCTGAAGAGCCGCATGTGGCTCCGGAGCCACAGGTTGGCCACCCCTGTGATAGAACATTCCCTGCCACCCTTTGTCCTGCCATACACTGGTCCCCAATCAACAGAAGTGCCCCTGCCATCTCAGCACAAACACTCTCTAGAGGAAGATTCCTGTAGAGGCTTCTCAGAAAGACTGTTAAGAGTATGTCTGTGCTGCAATGTAAGCCCAGGCTTAATAGAACTCAAGTTAGCAGACCCCGGGTTTGTTAACCTAGGGCTTGAGCCTCTATACTCATTTGTAACCCCAGGTTAGGAATTGTTGAACCCTGGGTCCAGTCTCTACATTGCATCATGCGGGCCCGCATCCAACCACCCATATCCCAGACTTCCTAGCGCCCTTCCAAAATGTGTTCACTCTAGTCCTATGTTTGTGGTGCAGTGTGGGAAAACTGTCCAGGGGACAAAGAAAGTAGGCCCGTGGGATTGTGGGATACTTTTGGTGGACTCCCAGGGTATGTCTGCTGCGCAATAAAACAACTGTGGCTGGCCCATGTCAGGTGATTCAGGCTGTGAGGCTATAAAACTGCATCTTGGTTTTCTCTTTCCTTTTGAGGTAATTTTTAAAAAGTCACTTTGATCATTTTTGGATTAATTCTCTCTGGGAATTTAGCTTCCCATGCAGTTAAAACTGACAGGAATACTTAAAGGGCAGCATTTATTCTCTGAGGAGGTGGTGTTGAATAATGGCTAGAGGGAGGCCTGGCTTTTAGTTTCTTTGCTACTGCTGCTCTTAAGGTTTTTGACTTTTTCTGATGTGCAAGACTGGATTATTATCTAATTAGGTGTGGGGGAATAAGGGTGGGTCTCTTCCCCTCCACCCCCCGGCAACTGGTGTTTCTAACTAACACTTTTTTCCTGAATTTCAGGAATGGAACATTGCAAAACTTTCTATTGAATATGATTCTGAGCCATTTGGGAAGGAGAGGGATGCAGCAATTAAGAAGCTGGCTAGTGAAGCCGGAGTGGAGGTCATTGTACGAATTTCGCATACATTATATGACTTAGACAAGTAAGTTACCACTGTCTTAAATTTACAGAGTAGTAATCTCTGGTTTTTATGCAGCATTCAGTCATTGTTTTGCACAGAAACTGCAATGCACAGTTTGCAGTCTTCTTTACTGTATGCTTAGTCAGGTTTCATTCCTCCTCCTTCCACCCCCTAGTGAAATAATGACATCTTATTTCAATACTAAGTAGAGTTTTGAACTCCAAAATGGGTCAAGGAAGCCATCATATCAGTCCTTTAATAAAATGTCATAATCGGTCTATAAAAATGGCCGCATATTTTTTGTGGGAATATGGTGCGTTAGTGCCTATAATTCACTTTACATAGGATTTATCGTTTTGTTTAAATTTTAGTTTTTGTATATAGTTCAATATATACCAACTTTTAACAGTTCTATCATTCCATACCATCAGGGTGATAAAGAACCTGCTAAGAATACTAATGGTCAAGATCAGTACCCTTGCTTCAATTATTGCAGTCTTCAGTATGCAAATATGTCAAGAAGTTTAAAGTCCTTAACTGTTTCTAGTGAGCTAGTTCTGAATCGAACATTTTTCAAACACTCCCTTTCTTTCATTTATGTATCTAGAAAGTTATTGGGGATTGCTTGATATCACCATCTTGCCTTGCACGATGTCGTTTATATTTTTCTACAGACCACTGTTTTTAATGGATTAGTACTAGATCCCTATTATACATACATAATCCACAAAATGTAAAGTATATTGGTCCCACTGAGATTTTGATAAATTTATTAACTATGTTGTAATTTCCAGTTTTATACTATTATAGCTAATTTAAAAGTAATTCATTTAAAATCTCTCACATTTATATTTTTTCCCCACTGTTTGGAACCCAGGGGTTGACCTTTCATCCATAGGTGGGGGGAACAAATTAATGAAGTAGTTAAAAAACAAAAAAATTGCTGCTCCCTCTGCACAACATGGTTTTACCATTCTATGCCACAATATTAGGGTTGGTTTGTTTAAATTCTGCTTCAGTGTTCTCTGGAGTTTTGGGTATATCTGAAGCAAATTATTCTTTTGAGGAAAAAGTGGAGTATAGAAGCGGGGTGGGGTGTGTGCATGCATGTACAGTGGCTGCCATTAAAAGCATTAGATCTTCATTTTTTGCCTAAGTAAAGTTAGCATATTATTCCATCAGAATACCACAGTAATCTTTTCTTCCAAATTGCAGTTGTAAAGCTTTTAATTGGTGGCTTGTATGTATGTCTTTGCAATAACTTTATTTTTACTGATGTCTGTAATCTATTTTGAGGATGTGTATATATTTATTTACCTTAAAATCGTTTATTCATTATTTGTTTACTGCGGAGAGGGTTTTTTGTTTTTTTTCAACCCAGAAAGCAAGCATAGTTATCACTTTGTTTATGCAATTAAGTTCTTCTGTCTCCCTTGTGGGATTGGAGTGGTATAATTAAGGTTTAAACTGTCTAGTTTAATGTATGTATGTATAAACAACAGAATTCAAACTGCAGGTAAGAACAAATTTTGTGTGTGTTTGTGTGTGTATATATCTAAATTTGTAATATGCACTTGTATGAAATGCAGGCATTTATGTTTTTTGAACACAGGATTATAGAATTAAATGGGGGACAGCCACCTCTTACCTATAAAAGATTTCAGACTTTAATCAGTAGAATGGAACCACTGGAGATGCCGGTGGAAACCATCACTGCAGAAGTAATGGAAAAGTGCACTACTCCAGTTTCTGATGACCATGATGAGAAATACGGTGTTCCGTCACTAGAAGAGCTAGGTATGTTATAAGACTTATATTCATTCATTGCACTGTGTTAGACACATTTTCAGTATTACTTATAAAATGTCCTACATGGTTATTTCAGTCTTGTTCAGGTGACTTTTATGCTTAAGCTTCATAATTAAACTAAAACTGCTGACATCAGATCAACCTAAAGCAAAGGTGGAAAGTCTAAACAAGTGACTTCAAGACTTTTTATTTTTATTTTTTTGTACGAGGCTAGATGGATAGGTAAAACCCTATATTTTTTGGCTTCCTGCAGCATAACCATCTTCCCATGATATCAGACCACACTTCAGAGCACACTTGTTTGAAAACATTGTACTGGCTAATATGCTTAGAATCATAGGACTGGAAGGGACCTCGAGAGGTCATCTAGTCCAGTCTCCTGCATTCATGGCAGGACTAAGTATTATCTAGACCATTCCTGACAGGTTTGTCTAACCTGCTCTTAAAAACCTCCAATGATGGAGATTCCACAACCTCCCTAGGCAATTTATTCCAGTGCTTAACCACCCTGACAGGAAGTTTTTCCTAATGTCCAACCTAAACCTCCCTTGCTGCAATTTAAGCCCATTGCTTCTTAACCTATCCTCAGAGGTCAAGAAGAACAATTTTTCTCCCTCCTCCTTGTAACAACCTTTTATGTACTTGAAAACTGTTATCATGTCCCTTCTCAGTCTTCTCTTTTCCAGACTAAACAAACCCATTTTTTTCAATCTTCTTTCGTAGGTCATGGTTTTCTAGACCTTTAATCATTTTTGTTGCTCTTCTCTGGACTTTCTCCAATTTGTCCACACCTTTCCTGAAATGTGGTGCTCAGAACTGGACACAATACTCCAGTTTAGGTCTAATCAGCACTGAGTAGAGCGGAAGAATTACTTCTCGTGTCTTTCTTACAACACTCCTGCTTATATACTTACAGCTCCTTTTGCATTGAACACCTTCCCTATCTTTGTGCTTCAGGATAGTACCCTGTGTTCATACAAAACTGTGCTAAAAACCTATTTCTGCAAAGTCACAAAGACATTATGATTAAGTAAACAAAGTAAAATAATAAAAAGACTCCTTTATCCTCACTCTGTTTGTAGTGTATTTAATCTTCAGTCACTTCCATTAAACACAAGCAAATATGACTTTGCCTCCAGGTTGTCACCACAGGTGTCTGGAAAAATCTTGTCAGACCTCCACTGCTCTGTCTAGTCCAGTTCAATTCAAATCACACAACTTGGTCTAATAAAACAAAAAGTAAAACATGTATTTGATCAATTTAGCATATAATTAAATACTTAGTAACAACTTTGCACATCACTCTTTACATAATATTGTTTACAGTAATGATCTGTTTCATTACCATTGTTATTTGAATTCGAAAACACAAGTGCACATATGAAAACGTGTCAGACTAAACATAGCATGATGAATCACAGATATTGACAGATGGATGGTGAACGTCAAAAAGTTCAGTTTCTCCTGGAACACCTTTTAAATATGTCCGGACCCTTAAAAATCATTTAAAAACATTTTTATAAGGATTTTTCTGCTCCTCTAGCAAATGTCTTTTCAATCTTGGGGAGGGGAGGAATTACTAGCTTCTTGTTACAGTATTCTTGAGTGTAATTTGTCACTATAGCAGGTATAGAATTGTCATACAAATTTTCAAGTTGAACCTGTCCCTTTCAAAAATTACAGGTTTAAGGCCCAGTCTAACAAAACTCTTAAGCATCTACTTCAGTGACACTACTGCACTGATTACTGCGTCCCTGTGTTATGCAGCATACCCTTCTCATCGGTTACTGACTTAGTCCCTGGTTCTCTGCTCTGCTCCCAGGCACTCAGTTTTTCAATAGAATAGAATGATAGAACTATAGAGTTGGAAGGGACCTCAAGACGCCATCTAGTCCAGCCCCCTGTGCTGAGGCAGGACCAAGTAAACCTGTTCTTAAAAACCTCCAATGACAAGGATTCCATAACTTCCCTGGGAAGCCTATTCCAGTGCTTAACTATCTTTACAGTTGGAACGTTTTTCCTAATATCGAACATCTAACCTAAATATCCCTTGCAGCAGATTACCTTCAGTGGACATGGAGAATATAAAGACTTGTCTCTGAATTTTGGTTCCAAATTTAAAATTTGTCAAAACAAGCCGTTACCATTTTGGCTGTCCTTTTTGTTTTTTGTTATGCATTCTTCAAAATCTAATGGAAAAGGTTGTCTCTTTAAAAAATAAAAATCTCGGTAGTTCTTGCATCCCAAATGTTACAGAGCTGAGAACTTAAAAATGAAACTGTAAACAAAAATGGAAATAGTTTTGGTTTTTTTTAAACTGTCCATGCCGAGGGAAATGTAAAAAGGAATTGAAGTAAGATCTGTCCACCCTTGCCTTTTATAATAGAGCATAAAAATCATATTTAAGCTGGTTGCAGGTAAATGGTGTTCTAAAGTAGTTTGCTAGGACTTGTCACTTGGCAAACATTGTTTTAAAATCTGTGTTCTGCTATCCAGTGATGTTCTCAAACCATGATACAGTTATTCTCCAAGAACAGGGATAAGTACTGTTTTTGTGCTACAATATTAAAAAATGTATTTTTTTTTCTTCTTCTTTTAATTCACTCATCAGGTTTTGATACAGATGGTTTGCCTTCAGCAGTGTGGCCAGGTGGAGAAACAGAAGCACTCACACGACTGGAAAGGCACTTGGAACGAAAGGTACGTTGCAGATCATTGCTGTAAGCAAAAGTTGGCATCTTGAAAACCATGGTTAATTACTGTTACAAATAAGTGTGGGGAAAAGAAGAACAGAATTTCCAGGAAACTACAACCAAAGACCTATATCCTAATACAGATTGAAAAGCTGTTTTATTTTTTGTAATGATTTTTAAAAGTTGATAAAAATTTACTTTCAACTTTTATAAAAATTGAACAAATAGAAGAAAATTTGATAACATCTCATGTAGTTTTGAAAAATATATGAACGCTTTTTCCAGTGGAGATACTGTCAATAAAGTCACAAAAAGTGACTACAAAGATAACTTCTTAATCATCAGTTATGTTTCATATTTAACTTTATAATCTTCCTCTCTGCCTGTGAATCATCTAGTCTGTATTCTACCAATTTGTTTTTCTTTTTCTAAGGCTTGGGTAGCAAACTTTGAAAGACCACGAATGAATGCAAATTCCCTTCTTGCAAGTCCCACAGGGCTTAGTCCCTATCTGCGGTTTGGCTGTCTGTCATGTCGCCTTTTTTATTTCAAGTTAACAGACCTATACAAAAAGGTATGAACTCAACTTGGTCAGATACTCATGTTTATATATAGTGAAAAAAATTCTAATAAAATGTTTTCTTTTTGTGATGCCTTTCAGGTAAAGAAGAACAGCTCCCCTCCCCTCTCCCTTTATGGCCAACTCCTGTGGCGTGAGTTTTTCTACACAGCAGCTACTAATAATCCACGCTTTGATAAAATGGAGGGAAATCCTATCTGTGTTCAGATTCCATGGGATAGGAATCCTGAGGCTTTGGCCAAGTGGGCAGAAGGCAGGACAGGATTTCCTTGGATTGATGCAATTATGACACAGCTCCGTCAGGAAGGTTGGATTCACCATTTAGCCAGACATGCTGTGGCATGCTTCTTGACTCGAGGTGACCTGTGGATTAGTTGGGAAGAAGGAATGAAGGTACAATTTTTCATTAATGAATTTCTGATGTAGATAAGAATTAAATACAAACTATACCCATTGGTAAATGCATCAAAGTAGGTTTTAAAGCTTAAACTGTGGTCAAAAAATTTAAACCATATAGTTCTGGTAGGAGTGTTGAGGCCTAACTTTCAGGTGCAGAGCATGCCCTTTTGTAGATGTCTAGAAATGACCTTTGGTGCTTAACTTTAGGTAACCCAGTTTGAAAATTGAGGCCTGCAATTATTAAATCCATAGGTTCTTTTAAAACCTAAATAGAATATGGGGGAATTGAGTAAATGACCTCTTGAGGTCCCTTTCATCCCTACATTTCTATGATAAGAATAAATACAGATTATTCATCAGCTAATAGAAATTCTTTCCCAAACATACTCTCCACCCCCCTTCCAAAAAAGAAACCACCCACCTTTTCTTTTCAGATTAGTAGAGAAAACAAGATGGGAATTGAGGTGGGGGCGGGAAAGTAAGTGTTGAGGACACTCGGCACCTGGCCGTATCAGACCCATACATTTTGGACAACATGATTTGTGAGTAATCACAATTAATTAGTCCAACTAACTAGTACCAAATCTTCCTAAAACTGGAGACATGGCCATTCAGAGTACAAAGTTGTGTCAGTCTCATTTGTTGTTGTTTGCATCATTCTTTGTTCAGTCCTTGCTTTTGTTTGTGTTTCAGATAATAAAACAAATCTCTAAATATGGTCACAATTTTTTTTAAACTAATTACAGTTCTAAACAAAGTTTTTACTGTTTGAAACTGAGTTGTGTTCACTTCCTTCTTCCTGTTTCACATGTAAACAGCACTCTTGGTTATGCAAGTACCGTAATTGCATGAAAAATCCTAAGGCAGCTTGTCTTATGCAATTTATACATGTGTAAATTGTATGTCTGTATGCCTATAACATACAGCTTTGTGCATTTGATTGTACATATTACAGTTATTACTTGGCCTACCCTTGGAGTAAATAACCCAAGGTTCAGAGGAATATATTTGTGTAGTACAAGAAGAAATAAATGATACCTCTCTGTGCCGGTGAGAGTGAATCTCTCCTGCTAATTCTAGGTAGTGTGTTATACAATCTTAGCAAGTGTGCTTGAAGGGGAGCATCTAGTGGACCAGTTGTGTACTTCCATTTTGTCTCTCACCAGCAGAAGCTGGTCCAGTAAAAGATATTACCTCACCCACCCTGTATCTCTAAACTTGTTAGATTGATAGCCACTTCCATTTAAAAAATGCTTAAAAAGCATTTCAACTAAATATTTTTCAGAAAATACATAACTTAATTGTTTTAATAAAAAGGCATAGTTGCAGGTATTCAAGTAACAGTTTATAGGTTTTTTTAATATCTTCTTTAAATAGCTCTTGTTAACTGATACTGATTGAACTCTACTTTTTAGCTTTCTGAAGTGTTCTAATAGTGAATTTCGAATGAAGTATTAAATGCAAGTTTAGCAAGAAAAGACCTAATAACCCCTACCTGCACTTTTTTGCTGTGTATTAAACTTTACTATTTTATTTCTGATTTCTAGCAGAACATGTTAATTCTAGTCATGGGTCGCATTAATATTTGTGGTTTAGTATTGTCCTGGGAAGGGAATTAGATTGTTTGTTATATAGAACATCTTGCGATTAGGTAAGTTTTAAAGGAAAAGTAACTACTCCCTGAATACTTTTAAAATGTGTGCTAAATAAGAATATATGTATTGAAAAGGAACTTTCAAAGCAACTTTAGAAAACCTTTTCACTATTTTAGTATTTTCCTTCAAGGAATAAGATTCTCTCTCTTTCAGACAACAATCTTAATGATGCGTCTAAGCAGGGGAGCTTGTTTTATGCAAGTTAGGATTGATCAGATGGGCTTTCTCTATAGAAAGCACTGGAAATTTGAAATTCTTCGAGTGTCCTCTGCGACTACGTAGTCCCTCTCTTGGGACTGGTGCAGCAGGACAGTAGAATCTTCTAGTAGAAGTGCTCATTAGGCGCCCACACTCCCCCGCACACTGCATCTAGTGCTCAAGTATGTTCTGAGGGTGAGATTTAAAGAGGTTGTGGCACTGTTGGCACCTCATTTCCTTCCAGCTGCAGCAGTAAAAGAATGTGAACCAACAGTTCTCATGATCCACTGATACTTATTGCCTGTATCTTAGTGTAGTGTTGTTAGTTAATAGTTTTATAGTTTTAGTAGTCTATAGTTAGTTTTTACTGTAACCTATAAATTAGGTTAGTTTTAGATTAGATCGTGGATTTAAGGAAAAGCTTTATTTTTCAATACGATTGATCCCAGTATGAAGAGAAACAGATTCAAGCAGTGCGTGTTTTGCCCAGAGGTCTTCCTGGTATCTGACCTGCAGGTTC
The DNA here is from genome assembly GCA_003942145.1 of Platysternon megacephalum. Taxonomy (NCBI): domain Eukaryota; kingdom Metazoa; phylum Chordata; order Testudines; family Platysternidae; genus Platysternon; species Platysternon megacephalum. The sequence goes on along the minus strand of QXTE01000129.1, from coordinate 1,494,437 downwards.
AGTGTTTTAAAATGTTTTGGAGGGAGCCATTACCCATCTATAGCACGTTCACATCTTGGGCTGGCAAAGAAAGACGAAAGAGTCTTTAGACCTTTTATTACTGGTGGTTTTGTCTGTCAAGCTTCTGGGATCCAAGAACTCTAAAGGGTCAGAAAATAAGGATGGGAGGCCTGAATCAGCTCTGAGTACATCTGAATTCAAGAAAGTCGCAACACCGAAGGGATTGGTCCTGGCACTAAGTTCCAGTTCCAGATTGGTGGATTTGACCAATTCTAAACCCTCTGATATGACTCAAAAAATTAATGCGTTATTCTGTGGAACTGGTTTCCGACTGTTTCTCATGGCTCTCCTGATAAGAGACTGAGATGGAATACTAAATGCAGAGAATCTCCAGTATCTGTTCCACAATCTAAGACCCTCAACTGGATCGTTAAGAAGGGACTTGTCACCACTTTACATGACCCAGATCCCTACCATGGTCACTTCACTTGCTGCTTCAATATTGGATCCACAGATGTAGAGCCAGATCCCACGAGCATGCCTGGGATCTGATCATTTTCAGATCAGAATTTCCCTTCTTGGCACCTTATATTCTGAACAAAGGATATAATGAAGGATTGGAGTGACCAGCAGGATTGCCCTATATGGCCTTGGAGTCTTTAGCCATATTGGTCAACCTGAGCTTACCACTGTCACTTTATGAAGCATGAATCTTCAGTCCTGGTACATCTTTGACCGGAACCGAGGGGCCTGGATCTGACACCTAGAGAATTTTCCCCATCCTTGCTACAGGAGACACTATTTGATGAAGAGAACCAGAGAACATCTCCTCTACAGAAATTTCAACAACAAGATATGGAGCCTGGACAGTGGCTCATCTCCTGATGAAAATGTGGGTGTAATTGCAGCATTGTCTCCTGAGGATGTGATTTTAATTTCATGAGCTAATGGATAGGGTGGCATAAAGTTTTAAATTACCATCGGTAGCTTTGGAAGAAACCACGCATCCGGTTTTTGACATTTTGGGCTCTACTATAAAGAGTAAGGTCTCATTGCCCATTTTGGAAGATCTCTGGCAGCTATAAAAATCTCTCTGGTCCAATACATCTTCATGTCAATCAGCTTTAAAAAGGCAGATAAATTATGTCCGGTCCCAATGAAGGGTTCTCCTATTTTCATGTGCACCCTCAACCTAATTCTCTAGTGGTAGCAGTAACAGTTCAGTGATCCAGATCAGATCTACATTTGACTTCTTCAACTCCTTATGACAGAGAGGGGAAAAAGTTGGACTCTCTAGGAGAAAATTATTTTTGGCAGCTTCTTTAAATATGCATGTGGCCAATTATCAAGCAGTAATGGCCAAATATTAATTTAACTTCTGGGAGAAGATCTCAATGTTAACCAAGAACCTCTCAGAGGATCAGAGAAGCTTAACAACCGCTCTCATTAAGAAGAGCCAGAATGTGGCGAAACATGCCCTTAGGGCATTGTTTGATGTTTCTGACACCACTTCAAGAGCTATGGCATCAGCAGTAGCTCTCCACAGATATACATGATCTTCATCTTTGCCTGTGGAAACAAAGACAAAAATTAAGGATTTACCTTTTGAAGGAAACGGGCTGGTCAGTTCAAAAACTGTTGAAGTGCTGGAGAAAATGGACACACACTCCACTGCGAGATCTATGGGGTTACTACCTACTTATTGTAGAAGGACATCTGCATTTATCAAATTTCAGAAACAATACACCGGACCCTTGCTAGAACGCGGGATTTGGGATCCATGCCAAGTACCGCGTTATAGCGAGGACCGCGTTAAAATGAAATTATATTTCTGTGACTGAAATTTCAGTACAGGTATATGTAGTTGTGTATTTGCAGGTTATAGCGGGCTAACGATAGCATCAAAACTTGGAACTGTCGCGAAAAAAGAGTCTACAAGATATTCTACAAGATTTGTGCAAAATATCTTGTAGATTCCACCCCTGACCAGAGTCAAATCCTGTAAAATGGATTTGTGCAAAATATGTCCAACTTCTGTGCTGTAGAAGCCAGACATACCTCTTTTCCACTGTCCCACTTGAATGGACTTATAAAGAAGTACTTGTGTAAGTATTGAGCACTTTTTGGATGTTACCAAGTCTGGGCAAATGTCAGAAAAGATAGGATTTCAACATTTAAGAGCATAGTTTCCTGTACTGACATCTTGATAGCTGAGCAATGCTTAGGAGTGTTTGTGGAAAAATGTAACACATTTAGAATAACTTGATACTGTTATTTCTCAAGGTGTTTGAAGAATTGCTGCTTGATGCGGATTGGAGTGTAAATGCTGGAAGCTGGATGTGGCTTTCCTGTAGTTCGTTTTTTCAGCAGTTTTTTCACTGCTACTGTCCTGTGGGTTTTGGCAGAAGAACTGATCCTAATGGGGACTACATCAGGTAATCTCACATACAATCCTCCCCATAAATATAAAGCCATCATTAAAGTTGCCTCAGTTTCAAACAGCTGTGTGTTTTAAACTATACTTTTTTTTTCTTTAAAGACGTTATTTGCCTATACTTAGAGGTTTCCCTGCAAAATACATATACGATCCTTGGAATGCCCCAGAGAGCATCCAGAAGGCTGCAAAATGTGTAATAGGAGTTCATTATCCTAAACCAATGGTAAATCATGCAGAGGCAAGCCGCCTGAATATTGAGAGGATGAAACAAATCTACCAACAGCTTTCACGATACAGAGGATTGGGTATGACTGTAGTCTCCTTCATGTATTTATTTGAGGTTTTGTCTCCCCTTCAAGTTGTGACAACCCATTCTGTAGCCATGGTGGCCAGATATGAGCCCAGTGTCAGGGGTAGCCTAGTTAACTGACTAAAGTGGATTATAAGAGCAGTGTACCGCTAACACTTATTTTTTCCCGCTCGCTCACCTCTTCCCAGCCCTTTGCAATGTATCTCGTCTGCACCTGCCTAGGGAGTTAGTCCTGAAGTTTCTTTTAAGGTCATGTCATCTCCAGGGCATCAAATTAGTCTTGTATAGAGTAATTTTACTACCAGATAGAGCTACTGCATGAAAAAGTTACAGTGGAAAAGGTCTTGCAACCTTAACTGTACAATCTGCTATTCACAAACATGGTGGTTTATCTTGAGAAATTAATTTTAACCCTTTGTTTACATTCTTCCATCTATTTAAAAAAGTCCACTTCTCCCACTGTTGTGCAACATGTGCATTTGTTGACACCTGCCTGTCCAAATAATGGCTGTAATCCAGGGATACAGGGTATGCATAGATATGAAGTAACTTGTGATGTGTTTTGCACTAAAATGCACCATATTTAACATACACAATTAAAGTTTCTTGCAAAAATAATACTGACTTTTTGATAAGTAAAATAATTATAATCTAAAATTTCTTGGACAGATATTCCAATTTACAGTAGAGGGAAAAAATAATTCTCTCCACTGATGAAGTTAAACTATTAAAGAAAATACTGTTGGGAGACATGGGAAGATGTATACTAAATCAAAATATATTTGCTTGCCTCAATATTGTTGGCAATGAATTTTGTTTCCTTGATTAGGTCTTCTTGCAACAGTGCCTTCTAACCCAAATGGAAATGGAAATGGTGGCCTAATGGGATATTCACCAGGAGAAAACATCTCTGGTTGTAGTAGTGCAAGTGGTAAGTAAAATCTCCTGTTCTGACAAAAGTATTGGAACTGAGAAGTTGCACAAATTCCTTAAGTGAGCCCCCTAGCATGCTATTATGTAGAAACGGCTACCCTCACGAAAACAGTTTTGTGAAAACTGCTCTTAAGAATGTTTTCAGATCCACTCTTCCACCATAGTTAATTTTTGCATGGTTATATAAATGCTGATAAGCCACTCATCTGAAGAATCGGTATATTCAACATAAGTAAGTAAACCTTTAGAGAGGAATATTCTAACCCTTGTAAAAGTATTAATACATTTCAAGCAATTCTCCAAAACATTTGTACATCTGTTTCCCTCCTAGGAATCATTAATACCTTGTGACAGTGGTAACATAATAGATTAAATCAGACTGTAGATCAGGGGTCGGCAACCTTTCAGAAGTGGTGTGCCGAGTCTTCATTTATTCACTCTAATGTAAGGTTTCGCGTGCCAGTCATACGTTTTAACGTTTTTAGAAGGTCTCTTTCTATAAGTCTATAATAGATAAACATTTTACAAACCTTATTTACTTTACATACAACAATAGTTTAGTTAAGAAGCTTCATTTAAAATTAAATTAAAATGCAGAGACCCCCGGACCAATGGCCAGGACCCGGGCAGTGTGAGTGCCACTGAAAATCAGCTCGCGTGCCGCCTTCGGCACGCGTGCCATAGGTTGCCTACCCCTGCTGTAGATTCTTTGAGGCAAGGCCCATTTTTGCTATATTTGTACCATGCCTAGAACTTTGGGGACTGGATACTCTAGGCACCACCACAATACAAATAATGATGGTAAAATATCCCCAACATACCTACAATACATAAGGTATAACTTTCAATTGGGTTTTAATTAAAAATATTTTTAGCCTACAGACATTTTTTAGGTGATGTACAGATGCTAGTATTTTAAGGCAACTTTTAAAGGGGCTTCAGTCCAGCATACAAAATGAGGGGACGATCTTGCATTATCAAATTCTTGTGTACATAAACTGCATTTGTACTTTTCATATCAGGAATTTGAGTCTCACCTACCTGGTTGATGCACAGAGATCTGAATTTGTTTGAGCAATACCTTGAACAGATAAAATTTTCCCCATAACTTTAGAGGTTACATTAAAAAAATCTTGAAAAATTTGACCTTACAGAACCCTTTATTGCTTTAGAATGTAATGTTCAGTCATTCCCATTTTGTACAAGACAGTAAGTACATATTTCAAACATTATAGACTTTCAAACATTACACTTAATTATTTATTAAATGTTCAATCTGTGCTGTATTCTATGCTGAAAATATTTTTTTTAAATGTCCTTTTTTCAGGAGCTCAAATGGGAAGCAATGATGGTCATACAGTGGGCGTTCAGACATGTTCCCTAGAAGACTCACATGCAGGATCAAGTGGAATTCAGCAGCATGGTATTATTTAGCAAATAAAATGTGTTCAGAGACATTCTCACGATTCTTGAAATTGTTAAAATCCTACTGGTGACAGCAGAATTCTAAAATTGAGCTTGGCCCACTTTTCTTTGTTGAAACATAAATGTGTAATGATTATAATTTAGCATGATATTAATTTGTGGCCTCAAATACAAAGAGCTGTCTCCAGAATCAAGTTGTGGACAATAGTAGCTCTGTTTGTTTTCAGGGTTGGGGTAAGGATATTTTACAATCGTCTTTGGTAGGATACCAGCATAGAAATCAGAGGTCTCTTTTTGTCTCCTGTTACAAATAACACCCAAGATCACTACAGCTGAGAGCTTGAAGGAAGTAAAATTTCTGTTTGTTTACTTTGTGCATTTGACAGCAATTTGTGTAGAGTCCACTGTTTGTATGGGTGAACAGGCAGGAGAAATATTTTTTTTAAGAGTTAGAAATACAGTTGCTGTCAAATAGGTATCCACATCACAAAATCATTACCTGAGTTGGCCTCGGCATTGCAATCTCAGCAGGGGTTGAGGGTTGACAGAACAGATGTGGAGACAGGATTTCACTCTCACTCCTTACAGGCCTCCAGAACATGGCTGAAGCAAATGTTTGGGCAGAAAAGGAAAACTTGCTCTTGCTTCTGCAGTACATGTTCTCTTGATGTATCGAGGGCTGTCGGGCAATTTACATGAAACAGAAAATTCTGGTTCATCCCAGTTTAGTTGTGCTGTTGACTCCTGTTATCTTAAGAGAATAGTAAAAAGGATGATTGGGCAGTGTCAAAACTAAAGTTTGTAGCAGTTAGAAAAGGGGTATGAAGGGGTGGGGTGGGGTGGGGGTGTGGAAAACTTTTTAGTACAAGAATTTTTCTGCGAACAAGAATGATTTCTGGCCAGACTTCTCTGTGTTTGAGAATTCAAGGTTTGGCTCCCCTTGTTCATACAAAAGTTTAATGGATACAAGCCTATAACTGTGATAAATAAAAGGAAAACACAGGAATGATTTAAGTAAATGTGTACTGTATTTTAACAGGTTATTCTCAAGGCAGCAGTATTTTACATTATGCCCAGGGAGACCGTCAGCAATCACATTTACTGCAACAAGGTGACTTATGTTTTAAAAGATGTCATTTGGATACATAAAAAGCAAAATAGTTTCTCAAGTTAGGTGTTGATTTCATTTTTCAGGAAGAACAGGAAGCACTGGTATCAGCACTGGGAAACGCCCAAATCCGGAAAAGGAAACTCAGAGCATTGGGCCGAAAGTCCAGCGACAGAGCACTAATTAGATAAGTAAGAAAGGAGAACTCTAAAACATCTTGTTAGTGAGCTAAATTACTATATAGTGTTTGCACCCATTAATGTACAACATGTATGCCATTGCATGGTATAAAGGGTAGCAAATATACATAACTACTGACTGAATGTGGCTGAAAAGGAACAGCAGCTATGCTCTGCTTTCTCATGCACACAATTGTGGTGGGAGTAGAAGGCCGAAAAGCAAGTTCTTCTTTGAGTGCTGGTCCCTATGTGTATTCCATTGTGGGTATGCATGCACCTTAGACTAGAGAATTTTTGAAAGCAGTATCCATAGGTCAGGGCCTGTGCCTCTACTCTCTTCATGCTCTGCACCAAGTATATAAGGGATGGGGAGGACTGATGGCCTCTTCAGTTCTTCTTACCTGACCATGGCCTAAATCTGAGTCGCCAGTGCAGTGCTGTTTGTTTCTCTTCAGCCTGATCCTTAAAACCTGTAAATATTTAAAAGTTTACCAGTTTTATCTTTAGTATAGTTAATGTTTTTAATAGTTCTATTAGTATATCCATTGCTATAGTTCAATGGATAGTTAAAATCCCTTCCCCGGGGACTCATGTGCATCCCAGAATGTGAATTAGATTATGTCTAGATTATCTGGCTTTAAAAGCTTTATCTCCTGTCCTTGCACCTTTCTGGTCAGAGACAACCCCCAGCGCTGCCTGTACTGCTTTGGGGAAGTGCCTGTCTCTTCCAGATGCAGTATCTGTCACTCCTTTCCTAGCTAGATCCTACAAGTGCAAGAATTCTGGCTTAAAAAGCACCTCATGGAAAAGGCTACGAAGCCCCAGTCAGACCTAGGTCGAGGAAACCCCCTGTACATCAGCCAGAGTCATCAAGGAGTCTGTCTCCTGGTGTGAAGCCTGATGGAGGAGTGATCGAGAATATGCCTATGGACCCTTCATCAGGGGTTCCTTGCAGGAGCAGAGCATGCTCACATAAGCACAGAAGCAGATCTCCCCTCCAAGTCCACTCCAAAGAGGACAGATCTCTCCCTGTCCAAGTCAGGCAGGTCTTTGTGCCCGGCTCCCAACGACTTAGGACATCCTAAATCTATCCCAGATCTATGATAAAAAGGTGCATAGGAGCAAAGCTATGCCACTATGGGACTCTGCACTGGTACTACCTCTGCTGGTGATCCTGTCCAGGTCAAGAGACCATGAATCACCGGTACCGATAAAGAGCACCCATCAGGAACCTCAGCCACCGTCCATACCACCACAACGCCATATGCATCTGACAACTCAGAGCCTTCCTACATCAGCTCCATCTGTACAGCCAGATAGACCCGCATGCCATATGGAAATATACACCACTCTGGAAGACATCTTTGTTCTCCCATATCCACAATCTCCTGTGTTGTCTGAACCAACCCTCACCAAATAGATTTTGATTCCCTCTCCCGCCCCCTGAGGAGATGCAGGCTATGGGAGAAATCTGTTCCCCATCCTGCCTACTAGCCACGACTTTCCTTCAATGGAACTGATGGCACCACTGATCGAGCTGAATTTGGACCTTCCCATTGTCAGGGGAATCATATACCAGACCAGAGGAACCGTATATAGAAGTGGTCAGCTTATGGAACTAGTGTATCAAGAACCACATCACCCTACTTGGCAGTGTACCTTCAAGGAACCCAGAATTCATTGGCAGACAGCCTCAGCAGGCATTTTGCCATACATGATGAGGTGGGTGGTGAACAGCATTTTCTTTCAGTGGGGAAACCCCCACTTGAGAGGTGAACAGTAAATGCAACATATCCTGCTTCAGAGAAGCTCAAGAAAAGAACTCCAGAGGCAGTGCTCTCCTACTGCCTTGGATAGATCACTTTAGATGTGTCTTCTATCCCATCCCACTACTACCTCAGGTTCTATGGAAGATTCAACAGCACAGGGCATGGAGTCACCCTTGTCACCCCCAAATGGCTTAGACAGTTCTGGTTTCGAAGCCTCCTACAAATGTCATCCTGCCCACCTATCAGCATTCAGTTCATCTTCCCATTTCTTGATTTATTTTTTTTTATTATTATTATTTTAAAGGCCTGATTAACATTTCCCTTCTGTGTCTGCTCCTGTACCTGTATGGGATTTAAACTAGTCCTCTCCAAACACATGACCTTTTTGGTGGTAATCACTTTCGTGAGGAGAGTTTCAGAACTTCAGGCTATTCTGGTTTGACCCTCTTTTCATGGCCTTCCATATGGACAAGGTTTCCCTTAGGATACACCATAAGTTTATGCTTCGGGTAATGTCAGCTTTTTATTTAAACCAAACGACCAATTTTCCAATGTGTGTTTTCCCAAAACCTCATTTGTCTAAAACTAAGGAAACAAGTTATATGTGGGATGTTCGTAGAGCCCGGCATCCTACTTGGACCACACTAGATCCTTCAGGACTTCCCTCAGGCTTTTTGTAGCCTTTGCTGAGAGCATTAAGGGTCAATCCACGTTGTCTTGGCGAATCTCACTGGATTTCTGACTGCATTAAGCTCTGCTACAATCTTGCTAAAATCTCTTCTCCACCAAGAGTAATAGCTCACTCCACCAGGGCTCAGTCCACTTCATCAGCTTTTCTCAGCAATGTTCCAATAGCTGTTGTATGCAAGACAGCAACATGGTTGTCTGTGCATACCTTTTCCACTCATTATGCCATCACTCAAGTCTCCTGTAATGATACCAGTTTAGTAACACAGACTTGCCAATCTCTCTTCAGATGATCCAAAGTCCCTCCACCTGTAAGGGAACTGCTGATGAGTCACCTACAGTGGAATGTATATGCGCACTCGAAGGAGAAAAAAGTTATTTACCTGTATAGTAACTCCTGTTCTTCGAGATGTGTTGTGCACACATACATTTCATGACCCTCCAACCTTCCAAACTACTTCAGACATTACATACAGCGATGTGAAGGAACGGAGCAGAAGGCGGCAGATACTCTGCTTGTATAATCTTACCTGAAGGCATGAGGAGATCAGGGAAGCATGCACTGCCTAGTGGTGCTGCTGCACTGAGCACACAAACATCTACAGTGGAATGTATGTGTTCACAACACGTCTTGAAGAACAACCATTACCATACAGATAAGTAACCATTTTTTCTTGCTAGTTTAGATTCTTCTCTTACTCTCAAGACGATGGATCTTTCCCATAGTTTGCCACAGGTTCACCTGGCACAATCAGTGCGTGTCACCCACCATCGGGGGTTTATTCAATCTTTACTCTCCCACCAACAGCCAGTTTCCAGAAGGTTCTGATCAGAACCTTTCTGCCGGTAAGGAAACCAACCCCTCACTGGGACCTTAATTTAGTACTTTCATGTCTTACTAAGCCACTCTTTGAACTAATAGCTATGTGTTTCACGTCTCACTAGATAAATGTTGCCTTCCTCATTGCTATCACCTTGGCCAGAAAGGTAGGTGAACTTGGGGTCCTAATGGCCGTACACAATATCCCATAAGGACAGAGTCTCTATATCCAACAACTACATCCAAAATTTACTCATAAAATTGTTCAATCATTTCATATAAACAAGTCAATTCATTTACCTGTGCCTTTCCAAAGCCTTATGCCTTTAGTGAGGAGAGGAGACTTAATTCTCTCGACGAATTGTGAGCATGGTCATTTTACCTGCAGAGAACAAAACCAATCAGAAAAGCCATCTAGACTGTTCATTTCCATTCCAGAGTGAGTTTAAGGTCAAGCTATATCTTCTCAGTGTATATTCTCTGGGGATATCCTATTCTATTATCAGATGGCACAGCTTCCTCCCTCACATGGGGTAAAGATTTACTATGCAAGGGAACAAGCAGCCTCAGAAGCATCACTTCAAGAAGCATCCCTGCTTAGCATTTGCAGGACAACCTACATGGAGTTTCATCCACACATTCATGAGGCATTATTCCTGGGTTCAAGACTCTGCCGTTGACTCATCCTTTGGGGCAGTGGTTCTACAAGCAGCTATACCACCTGTGTTCTTGCACCCACCTCCTCTCTGAGTACTGCTTGTCAGTTATCCATAGAGACCAGCACTCAAAGAAGAAAGGGAAATTGCTAACTTGTTGTAACTGAAGTTCAAGATGTGTGGTCCCTATCTGTCTTCCACTTCCCAACCTCCTTCACCTCTTCTTCAGAGCTTGGCAAGATTCACAGTAGAGAAGAAACTGAAGAGGCAGTTGGTCTGCCCCACTCCTTATTCCATCACAATAGAGCACAGGAAGAGTAGGGGTGCAGGCATGGACCAATAGACACTACTTGCAAAACTTCTCTGGTCTCAGGCGCATGGAACGCATGCGTACCCACAGTGGAATAGATAGGGACCACACATCTTGAAGAACTCCAGTTACAACAAGGTAAGTAATTTCCCTTTGTATGGGATTGGGCAGTGAATGGCCTTGTGGTGGTGGGACAGGGCTTCAGAAAGAAAAGCACTCCTTATGGATGTCCTAAGATGTGCATTTAGGGCTTGGCTCCTCTTAGATTCTCAGGCTCTGCATGGTTTCAAGGCAAAGACCTCTGTGTGATCCATACCACTGTTAATCTCTCTTAACGTGAAAGAGTAGCATGTAGTGTGTTTTTTCATGCTGTCATAGCCATATGTTTTTTACACTTTTCATTCCTTGGGTCCTTCCTTTGATAGGGAGTATTTAGCTAAGCATAATGTGCCATAACTGCAAGTTTAATTCTTTGACAGGACTATTAGTCAATTTTCTCATGGTAAGATCTAATGCATCTTGCACCCAGTGTTACTGCATGTTGACACATCATCTTCATAAAGACATTGCAGTACGTTATTGACGCTGTACTGTGATTTCTGTGGCTCTGTCTCAAATTAAGTCAGTGTCCTCTGATTCTTTATCTCCATCACCCTACTAGCTTCTTGAAGCATTGGGAACGGAATCTAGAGACCCTGCTCCATTTGCTCTGCACTACACTTCCACCCCCTGCTATCTTACATATGTCAAGCAATGTGGATGTGCTGCACTGGTGGTTCTTCGCGTGATGTCCCCATGGGTGCTCGACTGTAGTGGCGACAGTGCCTTTGCGCCTGGAGTCGGACATCTTCAATAGCAGTGCCCGTCGGACCGCACATGTGCACCTCCCCCCCACCTCCCTGCGCGCTGTGTGCGGGTAGTATAAATAGAGCTGTGCGGTCCAACTGCCTTCAGTTCCCTCTCTACCGCCTGCATTCTGGAATGGAACAGTTAGCAGAGCCCACTTCATTATTTAGATAGTCTCTTACCTGTTTTTCCCTCTTGTAGGTAGTTAGCTCCTTCATCCTTTAAAAAAAATAAAATAATAATAATTAGTTTTTTGTTTTCCCTTATTCCCGTCAGCAAAGCTATTCCCTGACCCTTATGCCTGGTTCCTCCGGGTTTAAGCGGTGTGTGTCATGTGGGAACATCTTCTCTATAATGGACAGCCACACACAGTGTATCCGTTGCCTGGGAGAGGGACAGGTTTCCCAGAAGTGTTCCCACTGTCTGAGCTTAAAGCCCAAGAGCAAGGAAAGACAGGGACCTTAAACTCAAACTATTCCTCATGGAAAAGTCCCTGCGACCAGCATCAGACCCCGGTTCTTATTCCTCACTGGAGAGACCCTCACGCTCAGCAAGGTCGTCTGCCAACCCTCACTCCCCTTGCCCAAGTAAAGGAAGATCATCCTCTAACCAGGCTGACACTAAGAAGAAAGCGGTCCCTCCTTCAGTTCCTGAGGTGCAAACTGCAGGGATGCCATCCCCAGCTAGATCCGTGGTGCGAATGGCTTCTGAGAAGAGGCACAAAGCTGCTCCTAGACTGACTACCTCAGCCCCTGAGAGTAAGTCTAAGGACCGTGACAGGACGAAACAGCCGCTATTGGCGCCACCGCCTGTTGTGGGCAACCGAAGCAAACCCTTTACCTCCTCGGCAGCTCCAGGTCCATTTCTGGTGCCAAGGACACTGTTGGCACCGCCACGGTCAAAACAGCTGGCTCCAGTGAAGCCCGCGGCCCTGACGCTGCACATGGCACTGAAGCTTTTGGCTCTGAGAGAGACTCCGTAAGGGTTGCAAACTCCTACTAAAGCTACAGCTCTGAAAAGCTCTCTGGCACAATCCACTGACTCTTTTTTCCATATCACACCTCAGCACCATGCTCAACACAGGCACTGAGGAGAGATCACCCGCAGGAATTCACACAGCTGTCAGACCTCACTATATCTGACACTCCAGATTCTCCACTACTCAGACAGGAGGTGTCCTAAGTCTCACCACTTCTCAATCAACACACTCTTTGCACTCTCCCACAGGGACAGGACCTCCTTTCCTTAGTGATGTTGAGGAGGATGAAAAGACTCTCTTGCCCCATCAACATCAGGGCAATTGACATCAACTTACCAGCCTTACCCTGCCGCAGTTCAGGGCACCCAGCCTTTTCAGGGGCCCCCATGTATGCAACCATATATTCCCTTTTCCCGNTCCCAACCTCCTTCACCTCTTCTTCAGAGCTTGGCAAGATTCACAGTAGAGAAGAAACTGAAGAGGCAGTTGGTCTGCCCCACTCCTTATTCCATCACAATAGAGCACAGGAAGAGTAGGGGTGCAGGCATGGACCAATAGACACTACTTGCAAAACTTCTCTGGTCTCAGGCGCATGGAACGCATGCGTACCCACAGTGGAATAGATAGGGACCACATCTTGAAGAACTCCAGTTACAACAAGGTAAGTAATTTCCCTTTGTATGGGATTGGGCAGTGAATGGCCTTGTGGTGGTGGGACAGGGCTTCAGAAAGAAAAGCACTCCTTATGGATGTCCTAAGATGTGCATTTAGGGCTTGGCTCCTCTTAGATTCTCAGGCTCTGCATGGTTTCAAGGCAAAGACCTCTGTGTGATCCATACCACTGTTAATCTCTCTTAACGTGAAAGAGTAGCATGTAGTGTGTTTTTTCATGCTGTCATAGCCATATGTTTTTTACACTTTCCATTCCTTGGGTCCTTCCTTTGATAGGGAGTATTTAGCTAAGCATAATGTGCCATAACTGCAAGTTTAATTCTTTGACAGGACTATTAGTCAATTTTCTCATGGTAAGATCTAATGCATCTTGCACCCAGTGTTACTGCATGTTGACACATCATCTTCATAAAGACATTGCAGTACGTTATTGACGCTGTACTGTGATTTCTGTGGCTCTGTCTCAAATTAAGTCAGTGTCCTCTGATTCTTTATCTCCATCACCCTACTAGCTTCTTGAAGCATTGGGAAAGGAATCTAGAGACCCTGCTCCATTTGCTCTGCACTACACTTCCACCCCCTGCTATCTTACATATGTCAAGCAATGTGGATGTGCTGCACTGGTGGTTCTTCGCGTGATGTCCCCATGGGTGCTCGACTGTAGTGGCGACAGTGCCTTTGCGCCTGGAGTCGGACATCTTCAATAGCAGTGCCCGTCGGACCGCACATGTGCACCTCCCCCCCACCTCCCTGCGCGCTGTGTGCGGGTAGTATAAATAGAGCTGTGCGGTCCAACTGCCCTCAGTTCCCTCTCTACCACCTGCATTCTGGAATGGAACAGTTAGCAGAGCCCACTTCATTATTTAGATAGTCTCTTACCTGTTTTTCCCTCTTGTAGGTAGTTAGCTCCTTCATCCTTTAAAAAAAATAAAATAATAATAATTAGTTTTTTGTTTTCCCTGATTCCCGTCAGCAAAGCTATTCCCTGACCCTTATGCCTGGTTCCTCCGGGTTTAAGCGGTGTGTGTCATGTGGGAACGCCTTCTCTATAATGGACAGCCACACACAGTGTATCCGTTGCCTGGGAGAGGGACAGGTTTCCCAGAAGTGTTCCCACTGTCTGAGCTTAAAGCCCAAGAGCAAGGAAAGACAGGGACCTTAAACTCAAACTATTCCTCATGGAAAAGTCCCTGCGACCAGCATCAGACCCCGGTTCTTATTCCTCACTGGAGAGACCCTCACGCTCAGCAAGGTCGTCTGCCAACCCTCACTCCCCTTGCCCAAGTAAAGGAAGATCATCCTCTAACCAGGCTGACACTAAGAAGAAAGCGGTCCCTCCTTCAGTTCCTGAGGTGCAAACTGCAGGGATGCCATCCCCAGCTAGATCCGTGGTGCGAATGGCTTCTGAGAAGAGGCACAAAGCTGCTCCTAGACTGACTACCTCAGCCCCTGAGAGTAAGTCTAAGGACCGTGACAGGACGAAACAGCCGCTATTGGCGCCACCGCCTGTTGTGGGCAACCGAAGCAAACCCTTTACCTCCTCGGCAGCTCCAGGTCCATTTCTGGTGCCAAGGACACTGTTGGCACCGCCACGGTCAAAACAGCTGGCTCCAGTGAAGCCCGCGGCCCTGACGCTGCACATGGCACTGAAGCTTTTGGCTCTGAGAGAGACTCCGTAAGGGTTGCAAACTCCTACTAAAGCTACAGCTCTGAAAAGCTCTCTGGCACAATCCACTGACTCTTTTTTCCATATCACACCTCAGCACCATGCTCAACACAGGCACTGAGGAGAGATCACCCGCAGGAATTCACACAGCTGTCAGACCTCACTATATCTGACACTCCAGATTCTCCACTACTCAGACAGGAGGTGTCCTAAGTCTCACCACTTCTCAATCAACACACTCTTTGCACTCTCCCACAGGGACAGGACCTCCTTTCCTTAGTGATGTTGAGGAGGATGAAAAGACTCTCTTGCCCCATCAACATCAGGGCAATTGACATCAACTTACCAGCCTTACCCTGCCGCAGTTCAGGGCACCCAGCCTTTTCAGGGGCCCCCATGTATGCAACCATATATTCCCTTTTCCCGTAACTGGCCATATTGGGACCCCTGGGCACAATTCAGTAATCCCCCACCACTGCAAACATGCCAACCTCCATCCATCCCCTCCTCAACAATCTATAGACCTCCAGAACCACAGCCCCCGCAAATACCACCACTGGAGGAGGAACTGGAAGTAGAGCAGGATGGGGAGGTACCTCTGGTCCTCCCGTTTTCTTCAACTTCACCTGATGGAGCCATCATGCCACCACCTCCCACAGCAGCTGATGATTTTCATCACTTTCAGAAGTTAGGGAAACAAAGATCCCACTTGAGGAGGTCAAGGAACAACATAAACTGATTGACATTCTCCATACCTTCTCAACAACAAAAATTACCCTACCTATTAATGGTTCACTACTTGAACCTGCAAACCTTTGGCAGATTCCAGCCTCTATCCCCTCCTACATGCAAACGGGTAGATAGGAAATATTATGTGCCTGCAAAAAATGTGGAGTTTTTATTTTCACATCCTGCCCCGAATTCCCTCGTGGCAAATGCGGTGCAAGAGAAGGGCTGCCAATCCCAATCCAATCATCCTGACCAAACTGGAAATGTTTAGATCTCCTAGGTATAAAATCCTATTAATCTGCTACCCTTCATTTTGGAAGGTCACTTAATAGCCTGCACGGCCCTGCAGGCCCTTCCTGGACTCAAATGACACAGTTGCCCAATCCATTGCTACTGCAGTAGTAATGCGACGTGTATCATGGTTGAACCTTTCAGAATTCCCTAAGGAGATGCAAAATACGGTTGAGGATCTCCTGGTTGAGGGACAAAAACTCTTTTCTGAGTGCACTGACAACTCCTTACATTCATTTAAAGACTCCTGAGCCACTCTAAAATCCCTCAGTATATACACATGGCAGCCAAAACGAAGATTGGGAAAATATCAGCTCTCTCAACCATCTCGCCCTTAGCCATACTACACATGGCAGCAGTTTGACAACCAACACCGTCGTCACCGACTTCCCGACAGGCGCAGACAATCGCCTGCACGAGGGACACTGGCCCAAACACTCTAATAAGCAGCAAATTTGAAGGTGTGATCAAGGTCCAGAAAACCTCCTGCCTGCTCCAGTTGCCCCTACCATCTGTAATGCCATCTACACACCGACAGTTTGGCAACCGCTTAGCTCCATTTTTACCATCTTGGATGCTCGTTATCTCGGACAGATGGGTCCTGGAAATAGTAAAGGAAGGTTACTCCATTCCCTTCCTAGTTATACCATCCCTCCAACCCCCCTCCACATCCCTTTTCAGGGACCCCTCTCAGGGGAGCCCATCCTGGACGGGAAGGTGAGATGACGACTTCAACTGGGAGCCATAGAACGAGTCCCTCCACAACACAAAGGACGCGTTTTTTACTCTCACTACTTCCTGGTACAAAAGAAGTCTGGTCGTTGGTGCCCCATCCTAGTCCTTCACAATCTCAACAAAGTTTGTCAGACTACAAGGTTTGAAGATGGTCACCCTATCCACCGTCATCCCAGCACTGGAACAAGGGGATTGGTTCTCGGCCCTCAACCTACAGGACACATACTTTCATATTGCAGTACATCCTGCTCACAGACGTTTCCTACAATTCATTGTAGGCCACAGTCACTACCAGTACAGGATACTACCCTTTGGACTATCCACAGCTCTGTGAGTTTTTCCCAAAGTACTTGCAGTGGTCGTGGCCTTCTTCCACAAACAAGGTATCACCATTTTCCCATATCTAGATGACTACCTTCTCAAAGCGCCATCCAAGACTGAAGCGCTCCAAGCAGTCCACACTACAATGACCCTCTTTACAAAACTCGGCCTCCTTATCAATTTTGAAAAGTCCACACTAACCCCAGTGCAAACACTGGAATTCATTGGCGCTCTACTCGATGTCAACCAGGCAAGAGCGTGTTTACTGCCTCACAGGTTCCCAGCAATAACACAACTAGTCTCAACTACCCGAGCATGCCCCCAAATCCCAGCACGTACATGCCTCCAATTTCTGAGACACATGGCTGCAGCTACATTTGTGGTCAAACACGCAAGGCAGCACATGCAGTGTCTTCAGGGCTGGCTCCATACAGTATATCTTTCTCACAAACACAGCATGCAAAAACTCCTGTCCATGCCAACCCAGATCAAGGAGTCAGTACTGTGGTGGACGTGTCCCAACAATGTCTGTGCCGGGGTCCCTTTTCTTCAACCTCCACCTACCATGATACTTACCACCAATGCCTCCCTCCTCAGCTGGGGAACGCATCTATGCAAGCACACTATACAGGGCAGATGGATGCCCACTGAGTCCATCTTACACATCAACCTCCTGGAACTGAGGGCAGTCCGCAATGCCTGCCAATGTTTCCTACCACTCCTCAGAAACCAGGCTGTTAGAGTAATGACGGACAACCTCGCTTGCATGTATTACATCAGCGGGCAAGGAGGTGCCAGGTCCCATTCCTTAAGCTCAGAAGTGATCAAGCTACGGAATGGGTGTATCCACGACAACATCTCCATCTCTGCTATGTATCTCCCTGGACTTCAGAACACGAGAGCGGATACACTGAGCAGAACCTTCTCACACAAGCACGAATGGCAGCTCAACATGAGCACTCCGACCCATCTTCCACCGATGGGGGTCACCCCACCATAGACCTTTTCACCACTCAGGAGAACACCCGTTGACCTCAGTTTTGTTCCAGAGCAGGCCTGGGACGTGATTCACTAGGGCAGGGGTTCTCAAACTGGGGGTCAGGACCCCTCAGGGGGTTGCAAGGTTATTACATGGGGGGTTGTGAGCTGTCAGCCTCCACCCCAAACCCCGCTTTGCCTCCAGCATTTATAATGGTGTTACAAATCAAAACCACTTTTTTTATATATATATATTTAAGGGGGGGTCGCACTCCATTCCCTCTCATACTGGACTACCTCCTTCAACTCAAACAGCACCTGGCTGCAGTTACCACATTCCACTGCCTGTCAAGGGATATTCAGTGTTTGCACACACCCTTGTCATACGTTTTTTTTAAGGGTGTTTGAAACCTATACCCTGACATATGTCCCCCCATCCCACCCTGGGGTCCCAGCCTAGTCCTATGCTCTCTGACTAGACTTCCATTTGAGCCAATGGCAACCTGCTCACTCCTTCATCTAGCAATGAAAATGGCCTTCCTCATCGGCACCACGTGTGGGAGAAATATCAGCTCTTATGGCATACCCATCATATACAACGTGTTATAGGGACAAAGTCACCCTCCATCCCCTCCCAAAATTCCTGCTGAAGTTATAACGTCCTTCTATCTAAACAAGCCTATATTACTCCTTCTTTCCCAAACCACACAATTACCAAGAAGCAGCTCTCCACACATTAGATGCACATTGTCATTCTGTTTGGATAGAACCAAACTGTTCAGTAACTCACCTTGCTTGTTCATATCCATTGCCGAACATGCTAAAGGCTCCGCTATAGCTAAACAACGCCTCTCTAAATGAATTTCACAGTGCATAGGCCTGTCTTATGAACTTGACAATAAGCAACCACCTGGGTCTATCAGGATACACGCCACACAAGCGCTCTCAACCTCCATTGCATTCCTCAATAATGTTGCCATAATAGATATATGCAGGGCTGCCACATGGGCATCCTCTGATACATTCGCCCAACATTATGCCATCTTGCAGGATTCCTCGATGGACACCATTCTTGGACACACGGTCCTGTCCTCGGCGATACCAGCCACTCCGAAGCTCCAACCTTCCAGCTAGGGACACTGCTTTATAGTTACTTACAGTGATGGGGACATCACTCAAAGAAAAAGAGAGGATTACTCACCTTGTGCAGTAGCTGAGGTTCTTTGAGATGTGTGTCCCCATAGGTGCTCCACTACAGCCCTCTTCCCCTCTGCTTCGGAGCGTAGCGTTTGGGCTCTGCAGCAGAGAAGGAACTGAGGGTGGTCGGCCCACACAGCGCTATTTATACTACCCGAGCACAGCGCGGGGGAGGAGAGGTACGCATGTGCGGTCCAACGGCCACTGCTATTGAAAATCTCCGACTCCAGACGCAAAGGTGCTGCCACACCTGCAGTGTAGCACCCATGGGGGGACACATCTCAAAGAAGCTCAGTTACTGCACAAGGTGACAGGTTTCAGAGTGGTAACCGTGTTAATCTGTATCAGCGAAAACGAGGAGTCCTTGTGGCACCTTAGAGCAGGGGTGGGCAAACTTTTTGGACTGAGGGCCACATCAGGGTTTCAAAACTGTATGGAGGGTGGGGTGTAGTGTATTAAATTGCTCCCTGTAGGAATGTGCTACTTATGGCTGCCACTCCTAGTGCTCTGAGCGGTATGGTAAGGGGGGGGTGGTTGGATAAGGGGCAGGGGGTCCCGGGGAGCAGTCAGGGGACAGGGAACAGGGGCGGTTGGATGGGGCGGAGGTTCTGGGGAGTGGTGGTCAGGGAACGGGGAACAGGGGGAGTTGGATAGGCGTGGGAGTCCTGGGGGGCCTGTCAGGGGCAGGGGTGTGGATAGGGGGCAGGGCAGTCAGGGGATAGTGAGCAGGGGGAGTTGGGTAGAGGGTGAGGTCCTGGGAGGGGGCAGTCAGGAGTGGGGGTGTCCCGGGAGGGGGCAGTCAGGGAACAAGGAGTAGGGGGGATTAGATGGGTCGGGAGTTCTGAGGGGGGCAGTCGGGGGTGGGAAGTGGGAGGGGGCGAATAGGGGGCTGAGACCAGGCTGTTTGGGAAGCGACAGCCTTCCCTACCCGGGTGTAGTGTATTAAATTGCTCCCCGTAGGAATGTGCTACTAACTGTGTACTACTTGTTGCGCTGTAAGTAGCACATTCCTACAGGGAGCAATTTAATATGCTACACCTGGCAGCTCACGCAGCTGCGCTGCCCGGCAGGACCTCACAGCCCCATGGCCCAGAGCACTGGCGGCATGGTGAGCTGAGGCTGTGGGGGAGGGGCTGGGGGCTAGCATCCCCGGCCAGGAGCTCAAGGGCTGGACAGGCCGGCCGGCCCGTGGGCCATAGTTTGCCCACCTATGCCTTAGAGACTAACATTTATTTGGGCATAAGCTTTCTGATGCATCTGATGAAGTCGGTTTTAGCCCACCAAAGCTTATGCCCAAATAAATTTTAGTGTCTAAGGTGCCACAAGGAATCCTCGTTGTTTTTGCATAAGGTGAGTAACCCTCTCTTCTATCTAAGTTTACTCTTCATGAAACTATGTTCTCTCTGAAGAACAACTTTGGACCCTCCTACTCTAGGGCTTGATGAGTGTCTCTAAACTCCTAGGTTAGGCATTACTGGTTTGAAAGTATAATCTCTATTGTTTTGTAATCTGAAATCAGTAAATGGCGGCTGAGCTCCACTTGACTCTACCTATTATTGCTTGGTCTATAATGCTGTAAATCACAAGTGTATTACAAAGAAAAAGAAATTCTCTTTTAGGAATGTGACTCCTGTTGTACAGGTATTTGGAGGAGATACATGAATTCACATGGACCTAAATGAGAACCTATTGAAAGCAGTAGACTAGCTACTCATTATATGTCCCAATGAATGAGGTGTTGTCCCAATGGACAAGACACTGTATTTGCTATGAAACTCTGATGGAAGGAGGTCTGCATGCCTCTTTTCTACATCATGTTTTTCTGTAGCTGCTGATTGGACTCTCAGCCACTCAGTGACAAGAAATTTTGAAAAATTTGTTTTTTATTTTTTCTGCGAACATTGTAGTCTAGTTTGGATGAACATGTGTGGAAAGAAAGAAAGAGAAAACCTTTTTCCCCTGTCAAAATTAATGGACTACACATCAGGATGTGTGTTTGTTTGTTTACTTATTATTGGAGTTCTCCAAATACGTTGCTTTCACCAATCTATACACCTTTCTCCACCCCCTATGCACCTTTGAATTTCTTCCACAACTCCTGAAGAAATTCCCCATCTTTCAGTCTTTTGTGGTGAATTTTTCTTGTGAGCACAATTACACTTTTGGGAGACCCCACTTGTCTAAAATGTCTTTTTTCATTTTGTTTAAGATATATTATATGCTCTTCCTGGACTCTACTGAAACGTTGTCATTGTAAAATTGTAGCTAAATGTAATGTACACATCATAGTAATCTAGTAAGAAGGCTATGTTTATTGGCCAGTTTACTGTAAAGATCATCATCAAAACATACATTTTATATGATAGTGTACTGCAAAAATAGTTATCTGCAAAAATATTATTCCTCAATTGATTACTTAATTTCTTTTTTCCTACAGCATTGTTGGAAGAGAAGATGCCACACAGAGTGTGTTTGAAGGCAAAATTTTGTTGCGCTGTATTGGAGCTAAAGTATTGTGATAATACTTGTATTAAAGTAACACATTTTTCATAAATTTGTTTCGAGTGTTCTGAATTGTTGTAAACAAGTTCAGTTTTTGGAATGCTTTATTTCTAATTGGCATTTTTATGGTTTTTAACTTTTTAAGGACTTTCATAAAGGGCAAATTGAGATTTGTATATAAAGTATTTGGTGAGGAATTTGTTAACTTGAATGTAAATACAAACATTCATGATTAGTGATAGACTCATCAATATATTTTTGATATTTCATGTATGGTAACAGTAAAGACAGTAAAGTAATGGTGGTTCTGTAAAATAGAAACTTTGTGGGCAGAAATTGGAAGGTATGGAGGTTTTTAGACTTAATATTTTTAGAGTGGACAGGATTTTAACCTCAATGATCCAACTTCTGCATATTTTCATAATGTAAGAGCTTAGGACTGTGTTTAATTAAAATACAGTAGACTTGTAACCTCTATTAAATGCAGCTGTATATAAGTCACAAGCCATTTATTTCTGTCAAGAAGTTGTAAAGTTGTCATGTATATGTCCAGTCCTTGTATTTCCTATTGCCTTGTTCAGTTAAGCTAAAATGACCTTGTTTAATAAAAATATATATACATATGTATTGATTTTGTGTGTGTGTGTGTGTGTACATGTACACTATTTGCTCTGGTGATTATTACCCAGAAAAACTTCTTTGGGGGAGAGGGAAAGAGATGATCAGATTTAGAATGGTTGACTGCACAGGTTCCTCTTTAATTATTTCCACAACTTTTCATAGTAGCAGAGCTAAAAATTGTCCGTGTACAAGTTGCTCATCTGTTGAAATAGATATTTAAAATCTAATCATGAAAAACCCATGTGACAAGAATGCAAGGTTGCAAAGTCTAGGACTCAAAAGTTAGGAAATGCTAGAATTAAGTTTCCTGTGCAATCTTAATTCAAACCCCTTGTGCACATTGCATACTATTTTTTCCACAGGACTCCTACCTCATTCACTGGATGCTTTATATAGGCTTAGATGCCTTGTTATGTTTGTTCTTTGCTACAACTACAAGAGTAACTCAGCAGCTTAGTGGGCAGCCTTTTCCTTACTGCAACTATGTTTGCTCTTCTGCAGCAGTGGTGATTTCTGCAAATCCACTCAATAGTTTGCCTCAATCTGAACTTTCCTGGGGGAATTGCAAAGATTAGAAATCTTCCAACAACATAAGGATCCCAGAAGGAACAACCTGAATTGTTACATTTTGTATACAGCAAGGCCAGTTAGCTGTTTTGGTGTATACACTAATTCTCATTTGAGTTGCTAAGATCTGTTCTTAGCAACATCTTTTCAGATGACATTTAGTCATAGGCATTTTCTCTCTAGCATTACGTGTTGACTTGAAGTTACAAATTCAAACCAAACCCATATAGCATGTTACGTTGGCAACTTGTCTAGGACCAAGTGCCATACTGCACAAGATGGTGCAGTGCCCCTATAGTGTGATATAGTTTTAGACCCTCTTCTATACAATGACATTAATATAAGCAACCTGTTTTGGGCAGAGAGAGAAAATTTAATTAAAAGTACTACTAAATATTTACCACTTGTTTTTCACATTATGTTCTTTGTCTGTGGAATCCCCTCTTGTTTGAAGTGCAGAGTGTTTGAGTGTTCTTCAAGCAAATTACTGAGCACTAAAACAGAGAACCAGATGTGAGGCATTTTTCCTAAATTAGTTCAAGCAGAATATAGCGGTTTCCTAGTAATGCACAAAACCACCAAAATACACAAAGGAACCTTATGCCCATTTTGCTCATTTTAGGGTTCTAAAAACTTGAAGAGCAAAGAATAAAAGTGTGAAATGTTTTTGAAAATACCTTATGTTGTTGAAACAAAGTCTTATTGGAAGTTATGTACCAGTCCCAGTTGAGAACAAATGCTACCATCCAAGCATTCTGCAGCCCAGCACCACTGTCTCCCATAATTCTGGACATCTGGGCTGCTCTCCTATCTCTGCAGCTCCTGGAGGCGGATCAGCATTTTGGTGCCACGTTAGGGCCAGCATTTTGGTGTGGCCCTTCCCCCTTTTCTCTTGGGTGCTGCCAGTTTCTCTGCCTCCCCAGCAGCAGCAGCCAATGATGGTTTCTGTTGCTCCTGCTCTTACTCCATCAGTTTTAACTTTTTTGTCCATGGGCAGTGGGGAGCAGTGTTTTCCTTCTTCAGCATTCCTCCCCCTTAGGTCATTTAACCCTCCCTAAGCCTGCACTGCACCCTTACAGGCATGGCAGAGCAGCTAAGAAAGCACTGGGTTAAATCCAGGCTGTGCTCTATATGTAAGTCAGCCTTCCCAGGGTTGGTAGATGGTGAGTTGTGCCCACCCTGCACACAGCCTTCTATCCCTAACTCCCTGAGGTCCTGGGACTAGGAGTGAGACAGACAGGTGGGGTCCCCCTTGCCTACCTACTAAGCCACGACTCCCAACCGGAGGAAATTGGACCAGGAACTCAGAGTAAGGAGATGCTCCAAAAGTAAGAAGGACCCTGACCACTTGACTTGGGATAAGTTCCAGTTCCTTTCAGAACATATGGGCCTGTGGGGCCACAAGACTCCCTCCGCTCCAAGTCTTAAAGTTTGTCCTGAGCGCCCTGAGTGAAAGAAGCAGAGGTTCTAGTCAGCCTCCCAAGCTGACCCGGAGAACTCCCGAGTTCCTCCCTTCTCCCTCCCAGGGGAATGGGACCCAGTGGGGGAGAGTTCTGAGACTGATGTCTTGAAGGGAAGGCAAGCTGCAAAAGGCCTCACCAAAGCCATAGTAGAGCTGCTATGCTCCCAAGATGTCCTAAGAGTTTAAAAAAATCTAAAAGGGGGAAGAAAAAACACAAATCCAGGCGATTTGAGTTCTCTGACTCCTCCACTCAGGAAGGTGAGCAGTCTGGCGCCGACACCTGAGCAGACTCCCGTGAGTAAGCCTCAAAGTAAATGTTTCCCTTCAAAATCCTCTCCTGAGATTGTAATTCCCCATTCATTCCTTCTTCGAGGCAGTGATTAGGGATGAATGGAGAGAGCCAGGTAAGGGCAAGGCTCAATAACATTTAAAAATCCAAGGGCTCTGTTGCTGAGATACCGAAGGTTGACACCGCTGTAGTGTGGTACGTCAGGGATACGTTACTTCCTCAGAGGGCGGGAGTTCTAACCTAAGGAACCCACAGATGGAAAGATGGAGCCATTCTGCGGCCTAGCGTCTCCCACAATTCTTTACATCTGGACTGCTCTCCTCTCTCTGCAGCTCACTGAAGTGGATCAAGGTTTCAAAGCAGCATTGTCTAATGCCCCCTCAGATCCTGTTTGCTTCCAGGTTCTCTGCCTCCGTGCCAGCATGTGGACAGCAGTTTTTACAGTTCCTGCCTTCATACTGGCCTAAAGTGGGGTTTTTTGTCAAAAATTTGGGGTGGGGTGAGCAGTGAGTTCCTCACAGTCCCTCTCCCCGCCCCCCTCAGATCAGTTTTTTTTAGCCAGGTGTTGGAACCACCTAGCGCCTGAGCTGTACTGTCCCCATGCTGACTCCTCTGCACCTTCCAGGTATGGCAGAGCACCCTAAAAAGCACCAAATGAAATGCAAATGGTGCTCTGACTGTGAGACTATCTCCCAAGTGCAGTAAATGGTGAGTTGTGCCCAGCCTGCAGCCAGACTTCTGTCCCTAATTCTGTTAGGTCTGAGGGCTATGAGCTGACCATGCATGTGAGATCCCCTATCCACTGGAGCAACCATGACTTCAACGTGGGGGAAATGGACTAGGAGTTCACGGGCAGAGCAGGGAGAGGCTCTAAGGATGAGAAGGATCCCAGTCAGCTGACTCAGGGAGTAAGTCCCCAAGGGTCCCTTGAGAGAGGGAGAGGAGAGGACTGGGGAAAGACTCAGAAAAGGTTTTTTGTTGTTCTTTCCCTCCCTGAGAAATTTGAGGCCATGGGGAGCAAGATTGTATCCACTTTTCAGATTCAACCTTTACAAAAATCCTGAGAGCCAGCCTCTGAGCAACTTTCTCCCCTCAATATCCTCCCCTGAGGTCACAGTTCCCTACATGCCTCTTTCGTGGAGGTAATCAAGGATGAACGGGATAAGCCAGACAAGGACTAGCACATCAACAGAAATGATCTTAGGGTCTATAGGATCCAGGAACCAAAAGTCCCAATTACTGAAATACCAAAGGTTGATGCTACCATAGCATCCCTGGCTTAACAATATGGTTGTCCCTTCAGAAAAGGAGTTCTATCCTAAGGGCCCTACAGAAATCAAAATGGAGGCCACTCTCAAAAAAGACTTTGAGGTCTCCTCCACCTCCCTCAGGGCATCCCTAGCAGCTGCTTGCTTTGTGAGAGTCTCTTTCATTTAGCTGGAAGATCTCAGAGCATTCTAGGCCAAAGAACACCCTGACTTTGGGGCTATTTTACAGAAGTTTCCCTGCTCACACCACAGTGGACATAAGATTCTTTTTCAAGGAGTGTCCCTGTGGGTGCTCCACTTTAGGTGTCTTGGTGCCCTGCACTTCTAATCAGAGATTTATAGTAGCAGTGCCCCCGTTGGCCGTGCATGTACAGCAGCTGTCTTGCGCCGCTCCAAGCGGCTACCCCGCGTGCGCAGCCAACTGTCCCCCAGTTCCTTTTCTACCACCCTTGGCTTTGGTCGGAACAACAGCAGCACTTCCAACAGTTTTAGCTGTTTCTATTAGTGTAGTGTCTTTTTCCAATTATTACCCTTTCTTATTAATTTCTCCCTAAAATGTGTGTTTTACCCCTCTTAAAAAAAAAAAAAAAAAAGAGATTTTTTTTCCCTTTTACCCCCCTGCCGGGCAGTCGCCTACGAAAAGAGGCATTAGAACGGGACTATCCCCATTCTTTCTCCAGCATAGCCTCTCAGACGTGCCTAGCTTTCCAGGTTTTAAACGCTGTCTGACTTGCAGACTTTCCGTACCTGTCTCAGACGGCCACGCATAGTGCGTGCGTTGCCTGGGGGGGAGACGTATAACTCAAAAGTGTCTCCACTGCAAAAACCTCACAGCGAGGACAAGGAAGGCTAGGGATCTCCAATTTAAACTTATGATGGAGAAATCCCTCAGACCAGCCTCTGACCCTGAGTCAAACAGGGGATCCTCCTCAAAAACAGCTACTAAGGACCCCATTCCTAAAAAAGCCACGAGAAAGCGGTCTCAATCTTCACCACAGTAAGATTTGCCTCAAAAAAAGTGATCTCCAACCACAGAAACTGCCCAGGTACCAACGGCACCAAGAGCGCTGGGCACCGTCGTTACCGAGACGTCCCAAGGAGCTAAAGACCCCGTGTGGTCTAGCTCAGTGGTTCTCAAACCTTTTTTTCGCGGACCACTCGAAAATTGCTGAGGGTCTCGGCAGTGATCTTTCCAAATGTTGTTTGTACCGTTAGCTAACTATTGTAAAGCGCTTTGGAAAAAACCACTATATATAAAAAAATTAATGTTTTTTTGTTCTACAAATAAAAGCACACAACTCATATTTTAATATCAGTAGTCTTACCTTTCTAATGCAATGGATGTGCCCTCTCTCCCCTGCCGCAGCAGCCCCGGGGCTGGGAAAAAGGGGGGTCTCCAGAGCTGGGGCTGGGAGGGATGGGAGGGTGTCTCTCCCCCGTGACAGCAGCCACGGAGCCGAGGCTGGGAAGGAGGACCGTCTCTCCCCAGCAGCTGCAGCCCTGGAGCTGGGGAAAGCCCCCTTTTCTCTGGCCGCCGCAGCCCTGCACATCCCAAATTCCCCCCACCCCTTCTTCTCACCCCACTGCCGTCTCCCACTTACCCCCTCTTCCCCCAAGGCCACATCTTCTCCAGGGTCCAGGCACCTAATTAGTGGAGCCACGCCTGCGCAGCTCCACTAATTAGGTGGGTGGCCACCCAGGTGTGCACCTTAGAGGGAAGCGATCTGCGGACCACCTGAATGGAGCTCGCAGACCACAGTTTGAGAACCTCTGGTCTAGCTCNCTCCCACTTACCCCCTATTCCCCCAAGGCCACATCTTCTCCAGGGTCCAGGCACCTAATTAGTGGAGCCACGCCTGCGCAGCTCCACTAATTAGGTGGGTGGCCGCCCAAGTGTGCACCTTAGAGGGAAACGATCTGCGGACCACCTGAATGGAGCTCACAGACCACAGTTTGAGAACCTCTGGTCTAGCTCTCATGGAGGCACACACAACAAAACTGATACTCCTCGCTCAGCACCGGTGGAACCTAAGAAACACTAGGCACCAAGCAGCACAATGGCGCCACCTGCTGCACCAATACAATTCAGCAAGCTTGCGGTACCAGTGATACTACCACTGATTCCCAGCCAGAGCTTGCCTCTGCCTTCGGTGCCGAGTCTTCCGGTGCCTCAACAATTCATCAGTCAGGTGGACCTCCTCGTTTCTTCCACTCCAGGGACTCTGCTTTTCGGCACCGATGGCACCCCAGCCAAACCGGGACCAAGCCTGACCCCCGCACTGGGTCAGCCCCTCCTCTCTCCAGCAATGAGGAGAAGGAAGTGGAGACAGGAATGTACATCCCACGCCATTCCTCACCCAAACCTGGACCCTCACGGCACCAAACACCCATCGATATGAGAGGATGGCAAGTTCCACAATGGGTGCCACCCCCCATGGCACTCCCACCCAACTGGACATACTGGGACCCATGGGTGTTATACAGGGCACAGAGCATCAGGCCCCCCAATCCACCCAGGCAATCACCTTTGCCACCAGCCCCACACCTGCAGAAACACTGGAGGAGGAAGTGGGAGACCCTGAGGAGGCTCCTGAGGGCGATACCCTCCCACCTACCCACGTTTCGTCCTTGTCACCAGACGAAACAATAATGCCGCCAGGACTTAAATCATTCCAGGACTTGTTTAAATGGGTAGCTGACTCCCTTGATCTATCACTGGCAGAGCTACCTGAGACACAGCATAAACTGACTGACATACTTCAAGCCTCTCCGGCAGCCAAGGTTGCACTACCCATCAATGCAGCCATTATGGACCTGGCGAAAATTACCTGGCAGACACCTGCCACAGCCCCGCCTCCTTGCAAAAGATCTGACAAGAAGTACTATGTGTCGGCTAAGGGGGCTGAGTTTTTGTTTACCCACCCAACCCCAAACTCATTAGTGGTGGAAGCGGTTAACCAAAGGGGGAAACAACATCAGTCGAAAACCAGCCCTTATGATAAAGACTGGAAAAGCTAGACCTCTTTGGGATGAAAGCCTACTCATCGGCTACCCTCCAATTCCGTATACCAACTACTCAGCCTTACTAGACAAATACACACACATGTTTTTGCCGATGTCAACCTTTATTGACCATCTCCCAGCAGTCAAAAAAGAGCAATACAAGGCCAACATTACAGAAGGTTCTCTCATTGCCAGAACAGCCCTGCAGGCTTCGCTTGATTCAGCTGACACGATGGCTCGTTCCATCGCCACGTCCGTAGTCATGCGTAGGGCTTCCTGGCTCCATCTTTCTGGGTTTCCCAGAGAAGTTCAGGCAACTGTGGAGGACCTACGTTTTGAAGACCAGAAGCTGTTTGCAGACACCACGGATGTGTCCTTGCACACCTTGAAGGACTCCCGGGCGACATTAAAGACACTCGGAATATATGTCCCTGAAAACAAAAAGAAACAGGGCAGATTCTGCAACCAAAGATTCCGAACTGCCCCATACGCCCAGCCTCAGAGACACTACGACCAGCGCCACAAACAGAGGCAGATGAGGCATCGACAACCACAAGATTC
>QXTE01000129.1:1449621-1465085 GCA_003942145.1 Platysternon megacephalum | reverse complement strand
ATCATAGAACTTGAGATCAGAAGGGACCATTATGATCATCTAGTCTGACCTCCTGCATGATGCAGGCCACAAAAGTTGACCCACCCACCCCGAAATAATTCTCACCCTTGACTCAGCTGTTGAAGTCCCCAAATCCTGATTTGGTGACTTCAAGCAGCAGATAATCCTCTAGCAAACAACCCCTGCCCCATGCTCGGAGGAAGGCGAAAAACCTCCAGGGCCTCTGCCAATCTACCCCGGAGGAAAATTCCTTCCCGACCCCAAATATGGCGATCAGCTGAACCCCGAGCATGTGGCCAATATTCTCTATCCTGACACTTAGGAAAAGACTCCCAATATCCCAACATTTAAAATCGGTACTAACTCCCAGGCGGCACATTATTGACCTATTGGGTAAATCAAGTTATCCTATCAGATCATCCCTTCCATAAACTTATCAAGCTTAGTCTTAAAGCCGGAGAGGTCTTTTGCCCCCACTATGTCCCCCGGCAGGCCATTCCAGTATTTCACTCCTCTGACGGTCAGAAACCTTCGCCTAATTTCAAGCCTAAACTTCCCAACTGCCAATTTATATCCATTTGTTCTCGTATCCACATTAGCACTGAGCCGAAATAATTCCTCTCCCTCCCCGATATTGATCCCTCTGATATATTTAAAGAGAGCAATCATATCTCCCCTCAACCTTCTTTTGGTTAAGGAAAACAATCCGAGCTCCTCAAGTCGCCTTTCATACGACAGGCTTTCCATTCCTCGAATCATCCTAGTGGCCCTTCTCTGTACCCTTTCCAGTTTAAGTTCATCCTTCTTAAACATGGGAGACCAGAACTGCACACAGTACTCCAAATGAGGTCTCACCAGCGCCTTGTATAACGGGACTAGCACCTCCTTATCTCTACTAGAAATACCTCGCCTAACGCAACCCAAGACCGCATTAGCCTTTTTGACGGCCACATCACATTGCCGACTCATAGTCATCTTGCGATCGACCAGGACTCCGAGGTCCTTCTCCTCGTCCGTTACTTCCAACAGGTGCGTCCCCAGCCTATAACTATAATTCTTGTTAGTCATCCCTAGATGCATAACCTTACACTTCTCACTATTAAATTTCATCCTATTACTAATACTCCAGTTTACAAGGTCATCCAAATCTCCCTGGAGGATATCCCTATCCTTCTCCGAATTGGCAATACCTCCCAACTTCGTGTCATCCGCAAACTTTATCAGCCCACTCCTACTTTTGGTTCCGAGGTCAGCGATAAATAGATTGAATAACATCGGACCCAAAACCGAACCCTGAGGAACTCCACTGGTAACCTCCCTCCAACCCGACAGCTCCCCTTTCAGTACGACCCGCTGCAGTCTCCCCTTTAACCAGTTCTTTATCCACCTCCGGAATTTCATTTCGATCCCCATCCTTTCCAATTTACCCACCCTTCTTCCCCGTCCCTCTTCAGGGACCCCTCTCACNAACCATCACCACGGACAAATGGGTTCTGGAAATTATTCAGAAGGGTTATTCCATCCCCTTTATCTCTATTCCACCTACCCACCCTTCTTCCCTGTCCCTCTTCAGGGACCCCTCTCATGAGCACCTGCTAGAGCAGGAAGTACAACATTTTTTATTTTTTTTTAATCTCCTCCAATTAGGTGCCGTGGACCCTGTGCCAGCTCAGCACAGGGGCAGAGGGTTCTATTCCCACTATTTCCTCACCCAGAAGAAATCAGGCAGATGGAGGCCCATTCTCGAATTGCGAAAACTGAACAAGTTTGTAAAAACAACGCTTCAAGATGGGGACTCTCCAACTATAATTCCAGCATTGGAGAAAGGAGATTGGTTCTCAGCCCTCGACCTACATGATGCTTATTTTCATGTTATGATCCACCAAGCACACAGACGATCCCTACGATTCACTCTAGGGAACCTGCATTACCAGTACAAAGTGCTCCCCTTCGGCCTCTCCACCGCCCTGACAGCGTTTTCCAAGATTCCCGCCATTGCAGCAGCATACCTTCACAGGCAGGGTGTCATCATCTTTCCCTACCTAGACGACTGCCTTCTAAAAGCACCAACGCACCAGGCAGCAGTCAACGCCACTCGAACCACTATAACCCTGTTTACAGACCTAGGGTTACAAATCAACCTTCAAAAATGCACTCTGACACTGACCCAACAGTTGGAATTTATAGGGGCACAGCAACAGCACGCCTGCCACAGCAATGCTTCCTGACCTTAACAAACCTAATTACAACTGTCAGACACAGCCCTCAAACGTACACCAGAACGTGCCTACAACTCCTTGGGCACATGGCTGCTACAACGTTTGTCGTGAAACACGCCAGGCTTCACATGAGATGCCTACAGGCCTGGCTCTGCACTGTATGCATTTCACACAGACCTCTTACAATGCCCAACAGAGTAAAGGACTTGCTCCTATGGTGGACACAACATAAAAATATTTGCCCAGGTGTCCCCTTCCAACAAAACCCCCCAATGGTAACACTCACCACAGACGCCTCTCTGGTGGAATGGGGAGCACACTTGAGACAATACCATTCAAGGTCGCTGGTCTCCAGAGGAATCCAATCGTCACATAAATCTACTGGAGCTAAGAGCAATCCGAAACACCTGCCAACACTTTCTCCCCCTAATCTGCAACAGGACTGTACAGATTCTTATGGACAACTTGGTGACTATGTTTTATGTAAATCGCCAAGGAGGGGGCCTGATCTTATCCCCCATGTGCAGAAGCAGTCCACCTCTGGCACTGGTGCAACTCCCACAACATATACCTCATAACCATCTTACCTGCCCGGATGGCAGAATGCAACAGCAGACGACCTAAGCAGGAACTTTTCTCAGACCCATGAGTGGGAAATGGATCTTGGAATAATAAAAACTATATTCAGACAATGGGGATTCCCCTCAATAGATCTATTTGCAATGAAACACAACATCAAGTGCCCGCAATACTGTTCACGAGCTGGATTGGACCACAACTCTCTGAGAGACGCCTTTCTTATAAAATGGGAGGCACCACTAATGTATGCCTTTCCCCCAATCCCTCTACAAAAGATCAAGCAAGACGAGTCCAGAGTCATCCTTATTGCACCAACATGGCCCAGACGAACATGGTTTCCATACCTGAAACAGATGGCCGTGAGACCACCACAAACCCTTCCCCTTGTGCCTCATCTGTTGACACAGGACGCAGGTCGCCTTCGTCACCCCAACATCTCAGTACTCCATCTCAAGGCCTGGCTGATCCATGGATGACGGGA
Organism: Platysternon megacephalum; assembly: GCA_003942145.1. Taxonomy (NCBI): domain Eukaryota; kingdom Metazoa; phylum Chordata; order Testudines; family Platysternidae; genus Platysternon; species Platysternon megacephalum. Next base: position 1,461,806 of record QXTE01000129.1, on the reverse strand, counting down.
CTTGAGGCCCACTGTTCTAAGGAAGTACAAGATATACTACTGAACAGTCGACGACTGACCACATGAAAGACATACACCCACAAGTGGAAACGATTCTGTATCTGGTGCCAGATTACTCCACAGTCGGCCCTGCTACCTATAATCCTCAACTACATACTGACCCCCCCCCCCGAACAAAATCGGGCCTATCTACTAGCTCACTCAGAGTACATCTAGCAGCCATCACCACCTTCCACTCTAAGGTGGACGGAGTAACCATCTTTGCTCACCCACTGACTCAACACTTTCTCAGGGACATAGAGAACACTTACCCCACACTACGGGACCCAACCTACATGTGAGATCTCAATCTTGTTCTCCAAGCCCTTCGAACCACTAGCGATGTGTTCGCTGTTACATCTATCCATGAAGGTCGCTTTTCTCGTGGCCATCACGTCAGCAAGATGAATGGGAGAGCTGGGTGCCCTAATGGCACACCCACCTTATACCATATTCCTCAAAGACAAAGTAATCCTACGACCATCTCCCAAGTTCATACCCAAGGTTGCCTTCCCTTTCCACCTCAATCAGCCCATTTACTTACCTGTATTTTTCCCCAAACCCCATGCTGACAGCAGGGAGGCCTCCCTCCATACGCTGGACATCCGCAGAGCACTAGCGTTCTATATAGAAAGAACAAAAATGTTTAGAAAATCTTCCAGATTGTTCGTATCCACAACATAATGCTCTCAGGGTCAAACAATCTCCAAGCAGAAGCTATCTAAATGGATATCTACATGTGTCCAGTTATGTTACCAAAATTATAATATGGAAGCTCCCTCTGGACTTCGCACACACTCCCCTAGGGTGCTATCCACACCTGTAGCATTTCTCAATAATATGCCCATTACGGACATTTGTAAAGCAGCTACCTGAGCATCAGCCCATACCTTTACCAAACATTATGCATTAGAGCAACAATCAGCTGCAGACGCACAGTTTGGACTATCGGTCCTCTCCACTGTACATAAATCAACTCCGAAGCCCCTACCCTCCACTGAGGGGCACTGCTCTACAGTCACCTAAAGTGGAGAACCCACAGGGACACTACTCAAAGAAAAAGAGAAGGTTACTCACTTTGTGAACGTCTGCATTGGAATTTTATAGTCCTGTAGGCCACTGTAATTCTGAATGCGAGTGTCCACACAGGGGTTTAATGAAGTTTAACTAATCAACTTAAATTAATATCTTTAGTTAATTTGGATTAAATTTCCTGGCCGTTCCCATGTAGACAATCCCAAAGTAAATTAGATACATTATTCACTGTTGTTATGATATTACAGGAGTCAAAGTACCAGAGGATATATATGCCAATTCTAAGGCAGAATTCATGGCATACTTGAGGAATACCTGTCGCTGAGCTTTGTATTGCTGCCACATGGAACTCCAGTCATGTTTTCACTCAGAACTACTGTATTTAGGCGCCAGGGCAGATGCCCAGTTTGGGAGGACAGGCTATAATTAGTACCTGTTTGACCCTTTTGCAGGGGATTGTTACTGCTACCTCCTGAGTGTGTGGATATACAGAGGCAGTTATCTAGGGCAAAAAGATTACTTGCCTGTAACTTCAGTTTTCAATATATATGTGTTTATGTGTATTATAGGTGGCACTGGCAGTGCTGCTTCTTAAAGTTGTCCAACATTTACCATTATAAGACCATGTTTTCTGTTGCTTATAATTTTGCCACACTTCAACCATTTGAGCTAAAATGTTCCATGCCAGATCTCTGCCTCAGGCTAAATGTTGTTTGTTTCAAACATGAATGCTTTTCCCATTGCTTTTATGCACTTGCCCTATAGATGGTGCTCTAAGAGTTGAATTATTGTATTTTCCTGAGTATCGCTGCATAGCTGCCACATAATGGCTAAAAGCGTTTGCAAGCAAAATATGGAAAAAAGGTTCACCAAGTGCATCATCTTACGAATGTAGCCCTACGTTCTTATGTGCCATCTCACTGAGAGGCTGATATACAATTCCATCCTCTCGGTGGGGAGAGATAGCATTCACTGAAAAGAGCATGCAAAATGCTACCTCTGTCTGTAATGGAAATTAAGTATAAGATTGCCACTGAGTGAAACCTTTATTTATGAGAACAATGACTCACAGGCCATCAGGATACCTTGCTCACAGCGGGGAGAAAGAATGGGCCTGAAAAAAAATTAAAATGATTATATACTATATAATAGCAAAAATAGATACTGTGCATTTTAAAAAATATGTCCTCCATTGTTGGTCCATTCACAGCGTGAGGGTGTTTATACTGAAGCCAACCACCTGTGACACTCTGATCCATTGTCCTTGTAGCTGAAACAGGCAAGAGGTTCTCTGTCACTGAGGCAAAAATGACCAAAGAAACCCCGCAAAAGGGCCATTCCAGTAGGCTGCATGTTGATGGCAAATGTAAAATTGGTACCTAGAACATTCAAACATTGTGCAAAACAGCTAACGCTGTCGTCCTCATCAAGCAGTTGAAAAGCCTGAACACTGATAAGTATGCTGGCCAGGAAGTGGTGAAAATAAAATTGAGTACTGTAGGGGGGTGGTCACCCCGCTCTGGCCCTGAAGGGGTTAAAACAGCCCTGGGAAAGGGCTGCCCTGGGGAGCCAATATGAAAAGCAGCCAGGCTAGGCTGATTGGGGAAGCAGCCATAGCTGGGGCCACACCCTAATCAGGCCACAGTTGGCCCTATAAAAGGGCTGTGAGCCAGGAGCTGAGTCAGTCTCTTCCTTGTTCTGGAGAGGGAAGGACCTGGCTGCCTGAGAGCTCAGGGTACAGGAAATGGAGCAGGGCTGGGGAAAGGCAGGAGGAGTGGGGGAGCTCCAGCCTGGCAAATCCCCAGGCTGCAGGCTTTGCTAAAGGCCAAAGCTGGTACAGGGGTTGCAGAGGTGCAGCCCAGGCTTAGGCAGAGGCAGCTGGTCTGACTCCCTTGCCAATGATGAGTGGCCATTACAGACTGCAGTTTGCCCCAGTGAGCGGGGGCTAGATGATGACTGGCAAGGTGGGTTTAGAGGGTTGGGGGTTCCCCTGGGAGAGGAGACCCAGAGCGTGGGGGTACTGCTGGGGCAGAACTCTGAGGTAAAGGGCATGGGGTCCGGGAGAGACACAGGGCCAGCGGCAGGTGAGACACCGGCCTGCAGAGGGCACTCTATATGCTGGAAAAGAGCTAATTTCCAGACCAGCAGGACGTGCTGCGCCGGTGAGTCTTCACCTCGCTACAAGGACCATACATTTTTGTTCTCAGGCCATCCCAGTGGGTTACTCCAGCAAGGGGTAGCCATTGTACTTTCACCCAATTCCCAGTGGGCATTGCAAGGTTGGTGGATGATTAATGAGTGACTTAGCGTCTGAGTCCATACCGGCTGTGAGCATCTTACCATCTTTGCAGTGTATGGTCCCACCATCACCAAAGCTAATTGGGCAGCAGTAGATAATTTTTGCCAGCAACTGTAGTCAAGTCCTTAATGATGTTCAGAGAAGAGATGTCATGATCCTGGGTGACTTCAATGTGCAGGTAGGAAAGGATAATGACAACAGCTCAAGTACTCTCAGGAAGTTTGGTCTTGGGCAGAAGTACAGAAATAGGCAGCAGTTGCTGGAATTCGCAGCTGACAATGATATGCTGATCACTGATTCACTCTTCTGTCGTCCAAAGATTCACAAGTAGACCTGGTACACCCCAGATGGTTTCACCAGGACTGTTATTGATCATGCCCTTCTTAACAATCATTGGCGATCAATGGTCAGGGATGTAAGAGTTTGTAGAGATGCTGAACTTGCCACTGACCACCGGCTTCTGCTGACAAAAGTGTACCTCTGACTTTGAAGACAGATAGTTAATGGGCCAAAATTACAGTGATTCAACCAAAGGCTCTTATTACAGCCAAGCTATCAGGTGGCTTGCTGCTCTGGACTGCTTACGACCATCGAAGCATTAGTGACTGAAGTCACTTCCTCTATCGTCTGCTGAGGAATGGTGGTATTTCAAGTGATCAGTGCTGACCACTGCCAGTTCAGTGCTGAGGCCTTTGCCCTTCAAATGTCATCCATGATTCAGTGAAGAGGTGCTCACAGCTAACAAAAAAGCCAGGCTACAGTTAGTCTTCAAAGACATGTTTGAAAGAGCAAAAGCAAAGGCTGGAAGAGTTTGACTTCATAACATCATCAAGTCATTGTGTAAGAAAGATAAGAAATTCTGGTGGCCGACACAGGCAGCCAGTTTAGACTTGGCTACCACTGGGCACAGTCTCCATACCTTTTATTCAACTTTGCGGTGTTTGTAGGGACAGGTGGTTGCATCGACAGGAAGATCATTTCAAGACTCTTCTCAATTGTTACTTGCCCACAGTTCCTCTTCCATTTGAAAAGGGACAGGAAGTTCTGGTAGAGCCACCTTCCTTCAGTTTAAGGACTGCAATCTGGATTTCTTCCCGATTGAAGTCTGGGAAGGTGCCAGAGGTTTGTAACATCACTCCTGCGTTGCCGCAGACAAGTGAGAGTATTGTATCCTGGTTGCACAGGATATTCCAGACCATCTGGCATATTAATACCAACCTCAATGACTGGAAGAATGTTATTCGGCCTCTGTTCAAAAAGGGCAATAAGGTTGAATATATCAACTATAGAGGTATTACGCTATTGTCAGTCCCAGGGAAAGTCCTTGCTTCCATGTTAACATCTCTTATAAACAAAGCACTTCATGGCAAAGGCCAGGATACTCAGTGTGGCTTCAGAGCTGGTTGTTCCACTATTGACCAGATCATCACCTTTTAGATAGCATTTCAAGAAGATGGCTGAATTTAATAAGACCTGCTCATCACTTTTTATAGACTTCAATCAGGCCTTTGATTCAGTGCATTGAGCAAGGTTGTTGGAGCTGATGAGGTGACTCAGCAGCCCTGGGAAGATAGTGTCAAGGATAGAAGAGCTCTATCATGGAACAGAAAGCTGTGTTTGAGTTAATGGCAGATACATGACATGGTTTCCCACCTCCTCAGGAGTGCCTCAAGGCTATGTCCTGTCACCATCATGGTTCAATATCAGCATTGATTGGTTGATGGATAAGCTTGAGGCAGCAGCTCTCAATGATGTTGAGCTGAACACCATTCTGCTTCAAGATCTTGAATATGCCAATGATATTGTCTTGTTGGCTCAGTTCGGTGAATAGCTGCAGCTGATGGCTGATCTGGTTGGGCAAGAAGTAGTGCACGTTGGTCCAGATATTAGTCCAGAAAAAACTAAGTCCTTGGCCATTACCTTCAAGCAGCCTCCAGCTCCAGATTACATCCAGATCAGTACTAACCTGTCTGAATGGAACACTGAATAGGCGGCCGCTGTCAAATATTTGGGCAGCATAGACGGTGCTGAAAGATGTGTCTGCATGAATAGCAATAGCTGCTGCCATGTTTCAGGCCCTTCAGCAGCCTCTGTGGGGATGTCATGACATCAAGCTTGCTACAAAGCTGTGGCTCTACAGACCCACAGTTATGCCAACTCTATCGTATGGAAGTGAAATGTGGGAGCTGGAGAAAGCTGAAGAACACCAGATTGACATTTTCAGTTCTTGTCATCTTCGTCAGCTGCTTCATATCAAGTGACTGGATGGATCAGAAATTAGGATATTTGAAGCCGAACTCCACAATCCTTTGGCACTGGTTCAGTTTCTGCGATTTTCTTGGTAAGGACATATTATAAGAAGGGAAGACCAATACATTTCAAAGCATGTTTATCCAGGAATACCGACACACAGCTGGCGATCACGTGGACATCAAAAGCTTCAGTGATGCGACAAGATTACCAGTGTTGGACATAAACCGAATATGCAAGCAGACCACCTTAAGCATCTTGCCAGAGATCCATCTAGGTGGCACTCTGTGTGCAAGGAGGCCACTTCCCTTTGGGATTTGTCATGACAATGATGAATTTGAAATCATGAAACAAAAAGCTGTCCTCTTGCTCTCAGCTACTGATTTCTACTGATGCTGTCCTGCTTGCATTCCTACAGAACTATATATGTATTCTCTGTTTAATCATATTCCGCATACAAGTTGCATGGAAATTGTGACTTTTCAAAGATTAACTAGGTTCTTCTCTGTTAAACTTTTTCTTGAATATATTTGTCCTATTGGGCGGTCATGTGGTTCAACTATGGAACTGGGCTGTAAGAGATCTGGGTTCTATCCTGCCATGGGCTTTTTGTGTGACCTTGGTCAAGTCACTTCACCTCTTTGAGGCCTTTTTACACGCAAACTTGCACTGGTTAAGCTAATGGTGTATTTTTAAACTGTGGTTTCCTTAAAACCAGTGCAAGTTTCTGTGTAGACATTCTTATTTTGGCTTATTGAGAGCTTCTTTCAGTTTTAAAACACACCATTCATTAAACCGGTGCAACATTGTGTGTAGCCCAGGTCGGAGCCACAATTCCCACATGCCTCACAGAAGTCTTGTGTAGATACATTAGTTATAACACTCACTCCACCAAAAGAAAATGATTTTTATTTTGATCAACATTTTCCATTGGTTTTTTTTTCCCGCACAGCGAAAAAAAAAATTCAAAGATGTTTTTTTTGTTTGTGGAGTTTGGACAGCCAGGTTCCCTCCACCCCCTTTCCAGTTAAAAAAAAAAAGTGTTTAAAGTGAGACACAATATTTTATTCTCACTGAAACTAAATACATTTTTTTTAGAAATGTCTAAATTTTTAACTTCAACTGTTTTGCAAAATAAATATATATATATTTTTAAAAGTACCCAAGTGAATGTTTTTAGAAAAAGTTTTCATTTTAGTCAAAAAGGCATTGTCCGTTAGAAAAATGTTGACCCACTCTATAAATCAGTTAATGTTTGTGAAGTGCTTTGAACTCCTCAGATGGAAGGAGCTACGTAAGTGTAAAGTTGTTATATTTTATTTAAAAATTATCTAAATATAGTCATTCTCAATATATTTTTGTATGAAATTTCCTCTTTGTTTGTTTGTTTTTATTTATTTATTTATGTATTTATTTAATTATTTTAAAGAAAAAAGATGGGAAAAGAAAAGAGAACATGTAAAAGTACTTCACTCTCCAGGGCTTTAATGCTTTCTGACCCTTTGTCTGTCTTGTCTATTTAGGCTGTAAGCTGTTTGAGGCAGGAACTGTCTCTCACTATATGTTTGTACATGTGTATATGTTTGTGCCTAGCTCAATGCACCCTGATTTTGGTTGTTGCTTCTGTCACTTTACTACAAGTGATTAATAACAACGACATGTGCGGACCTTCCTCTGGCATGGATCCCACTGCAGAATCCTGGCCGCAGACTGGAAAGCTCTTCAGGACCAGGGAATGCCGTTTGTTTTGTGTTGCATATGGTGCCAAACACTTTGGTGCTAAATGGGTAATAATAACACTTGATTTTAGATACTAACCAAATATTTACCAATTTTTATGTACCAAAGTTTAAAAATAAGTGTTGGCCTTTGTTTTACAGGCCGGAGTTTTGATTAAATATGTAGGAAAACCTCTCACAGTTTGTAAAGAAATATTACCTTTGTATTTTTTTAAAGATACCATCTCAAAGATTTATTACAGCTTTGTTTCCATGCTGTAAAGCACTATCTGAAGTAATTAAATCTGTAGATAGAAATTTTTTATTGAAACGTTATCTTTATTGCCGTATAGCATTTACGTTGTGAGGTGCTTTGTTGTGTGCTATCAATCCTAGGCAAATATGTATTTTTATATCCAGATAAGAAAATATGTTTCTTAAATAATGGAGCAGTATCTCTCTGTGTTCATTTTCTCCTGGATACACATATGTAACTCCCTTTTGATATCAATAGATGTTAAGAACATGTATCAGGTCATAGTGTTTAAGGTCAGAAGCCTACCCTGTTTTTAACCCTCTCTTATTAATGTACATGAAAAATCATGAGAATGAAGTAACAGAAAATGTTATATATGCTAAAGCAGTAGTTTTCAACCGGGCATACATGTACCCCTGGGGTTACGCAGAGGTCTTCCGGGGGGTACATCAACTCATCTAGCTATTTGCCTAGTTTTACAACAGGCTACATAAAAAGCACTAGTGAAGTCAGTACAAACTAAAATTTCATACAATGACTTGTTTATACTGCTCTATATACTATACACTGAAATGTAAGTACAATATTTATATTCCAAGTGATTTATTTTATAATTGTATGGTAAAAATGAGAAAGCAAACAATTTTTCAGTAATAATGTGCTGTGACTCTTGTATTTTTATGTCTGATTTTGTAAGCAAGTAGTTTAAGTGAGGTGTAACTTGGGGCTACGCAAGACAAATCAGACTCCTGAAAGAGGTACAATAGTCAGGAAAGGTTGAGAACCACTGTGCTAAAGAATATGGGATGGACATACTGGCCAAGATTTTCAAAACTGAGTACCTAACCACAGTCTCTAAATCAGTGGTCTCCAACCTTTTTACGCTCAAGATCACTTTTTGAATTTAAGGACAACCCAGGATCTGCCCCACCCCTTCCCCGAAGCCCCGCCCCACTCACTCCATTCCCTCCCTTTCTCTGTCGCTCGCTCTCCCCCAACCTCACTCACTTTCACTGGGCTGGGGTAGGGGGTTGGGGTTCAGAAGGGGGTGCAGGCTCTGGGCTGGGGCCAAGGGGTTTGCAGTGTGGGAGGGAGCTCCGGGCTGAGCCTGGGGCAGGGGGTTGGGGTGAAGGAGGGGGTGAGGGGTACAAGCTCTGGGAGGGAGTTTGGGTGCAGGAGGGGGCTCTGGCCTGGGGCAGAGTGTTGGGGTGCTGCCTCTGGGAGGGGGATCAGGGCTGGGGCAAGGGGTTGGGGTACAGGATGGGCTACAGCAGTGGTTCTTAAACTTTTGTACTGGTGCCCCCTTTCACACAGCAAGCCTTTGAGTGCGACCCCCCCCTTATAAATTAAAAATACTTTAAAATATATTTAACACCATTATAAATGCTGGAGGCAAAGCGAGGTTTGGAGTGGAGGCTGACAGCTCCCGACCCCCCATGTAATAACCTTGCGACCCCCTAAGGCATCCCGACCCCCAGTTTGAGAACCCCTGGGCTACAGGGTGCTGGCTCTGAGAGGGGAGTCAGGGCTGGGGCAGGGGGTTGGGGTGCAGGAGGGGGTATGGGGTGCTGGCTCCCGGAGGGGGCTCAGAGCTGGGGGTTGGGGTGCAGTCTCCCGCCGGGCGGCACTTACCTTGGGCAGCTCCCGGTCGGCGGTGCAGTGAAGCTGAGGCAGGCTCCCTGCCTGCCCCAGCCCCACGCCGCTCCCAGAAGGGGCCAACGCACCCCTGTGGCTCCTGGGGGATGTGAGGGGCATGTGGCGCCGCATGTTGCCCCTCTCTGCAGGCACTGCCCCCGCAGCTCCCAGTGTCACAGTTCCCCATTTCTGGCCAATGGGAGCTGTGGGGGGCGGTGCTTGCAGGCAGGAGCAGCGAAGGGAGACCCCTGTCGTTCCGCCCCCCCCACCCCCCCGGGGCCACAGGGGCATGCTGGCCGCTTCTGGGAGCGGCGTGGGACCAGGGCAAGCAGGGAGCCTGCCTTAGCCCTGCTGTGCCGCCGGAGATTGCGATCAACTGGAAGAGTCTCTAGGATCGACCAGTCGATCGCGATCGACCGGTTGGTGACCACTGCTCTAAATCCATATTTAGGCATCTAAACAAGTGGACTGATTTTCAAAAGTGCTGAGAATTCAAAAGTTCTCAATGACATCAGTGGGAACTGCTGGAGGTATGCTACAATTGCAGGCCATAGTAACAAGATCTCCTCACCAGTAGTGAAGACTTTATACACAGACACAAACTCTCTTTCCAGACCATCATCTTTCCCCTACGTGGGTCCCAGCCAGCCTCCTCCCAGGCAATAATTTATTCTTATATGGCCTAAATCAACTCCATCTCCAAGACAATAGGACTAGGCGTCTTTCCATTTGCTTGAATGGGTTTTAGATAAGGCCTGTATGAGAACTTCTTAAAGTTGCTGTTAAATACTTTGGTGTGAAATGGGAGACCCTAGAGATTTAGACAGAATTAGTTAATACATATTGGGTCAAATCATGAAGTCATTACTTAGGGCCACATTGTGCCATAGACTTTTGAACACAATGGGGAGTTCCACTTAAAAACCAAGGTATTGAGCCTCAGATTTTACCAAGTAATTTCTTAGCTAAAACGCCAACTAACTTCAACAAGAATTTTGCCTGAGTAAGGACTTGAGGGGCTGTTTTCGAAGGCAATGGCAAAACTCTCTTTGACTTCAGTGGAGGTACAGTCCAGCCCTGATTATAGATTTCAGGTTTTCTCCCATTTAATCTGAGTTTGCCATCTTTACACACAGTGAGCGATACCTTATTTGAAATTAAGAATCTAGCCCATTTTGAGTTTGGGAGCTTGTTCTTTGGAAAGATTTGGATAGAACCAAAAGTTGAATAGAACCCACTGTCAAATTATTCGGGGCAAATGTATCGTTCTGCTTTTATGAAATTGCTTCTTTAGTAGTATTTCCAGATCAGGAGAGTACATTACAAAAGGAGAGAAAGTGACAGTGTGGATTGTATGGAGAAGGGTACATTCCTACATGGAGTATTTGCATACAGAGTATTGTGAAGTACTAATACCCGATAGATTAGATTGAAAGATCTTTGGGTCAGTGACTCATCATCATCATGTTCTGATTACACCTCTGGTGTTTAGGGCAGCGATGAAGCTCCTCAACTCCTGTCTGTTTCTGGCAAGTCTTTCAATGGTTCCCCAGCTCTGCCCCAGGTTTTTCAGCTCAGCTTCCACAGCTCTTCATTGTTTTCAGGCGCCCTCCTTTTCGCTTGCCTTCAGGTGTCCATCTTATTGCTACTCTGGTGATGGAATCAGTTTCCGTCCAAAGCACATGACCGATCCATCTCCAATGCCTCCTGGCAATGATGGTGCTCAGTTCCTCTTGGCTGCAATGTGTCAATAGATCTTGGTTTGAGATTGTTCTGGGCCAAAGATACAGAGGATTTTTCTGAGGCAGGTGGTATGAAATGACCGTTTGGACATGTCGTACGTTGTCATTCCCCAGCATTCTGCACTATAAAGTAGTGTTGAAAGTACGCAGTTCTGATAAATATTGAGTTTGGTTTTGGTGTTGTATTTTGATGATTTCCAGACTGTATTTAAGCTCCTGAAGGTGTTCCTGGCTTTATTGATTTTGTTCCGGATGTCCTGGCTTGTTCCACCATCCTGGCTGATGGTACTGTCCAAGTATGTGAATGTTTCTACATTGGTGAGAACATAATCCTCTATCCGTACTGGTGATGGTGCGGCAATGTTACAGGTCATGATATCTGTCTTATTGCAGTTGATTTTCAGTCCAATTTGCTGGCTGAATGTGTTGTTTTTTTTCTTATATATGGGGTTGGGTATGTGATAGGAGAGTGACATCATCTGCGAAGTCCAGGTCTTCAAGGGATGAGAGTAGTATCCTTTTAATGCCTCTTGGCATGTCTTATGTTGTATGCCGCATTACCCAGTCGGGCCGGTGCAACCATTAGGCAAACTAGGCGGCTGCCTAGGGCGCCAAGATTTGAGGGCGCCAAAAAGCGGTGCCCAAAATGTCTGGGATGCTCACCCGGCGCTGCGGCTTTGATCAGCTCCGGCTGGCCGGGAAGAGTTGTCATTCCTCCTCCGGCCGCCGGGGGGGCTGCGCTGCTCCCTGCTGCTCTGGCTCTTCCCCAGGGCCCCGCCCCTGCTCAGCCCTGCCCCGCCCCGCCCCCATTCTCCTGAGCTCCGCAGCAGGGCCAGGCCTGCACTCACCGGCGGCAGGAAGTGCAGCGACCCGGCCCCAGCCGCGCCGCCGGGGAGTGCTGAGGGGTGGTTCCCCCCTGCTCTCCAAGCCAGCCACGCCCCCCCGAGGCCTGCCCCCCCACGGAGGACTGGGGCCCCCCCGCCCCTCCTGAGGACCCTCCCCCCGCGGAGGCCTGGGGCACCCCAGCCCCCCCTTCCCCCCGGGGGGCTGTGTAGGGCCCCAGAATATCTAGGGACGGCCCTGGTACCCACCACCCTGCCCGCAGCCAGCCCCTGCTGCACCCCCTGCCCTGCCTGCAGCCAGCCCCACACCCCCTGCCCTGTCCGCAGCCAGCCCCACACCCCCTGCCCTGTCCGCAGCCAGCCCCACAC
>QXTE01000129.1:1358304-1448981 GCA_003942145.1 Platysternon megacephalum | reverse complement strand
GCCCTGCCCGCAGCCAACCCCACACCCTGTCTCCAGCCAACCCCTGCCACACCCCCTCCCCTGCCTCCAGCCAGCCCCGCACCCCCTTGTCTCCATCCAACCCCTGCCGCACCCCCTGCCCGAAGCCAGCCAGCCCCACACCCTGTCAGGTTATTAATTTATTTTCAGTAAATATGTAGACTAAATAATTAAATTAATAAATTTTCAAGCCGAACGTGTATTAATTCTAATGAACAATGCCACATTATGCAGTATTCATTTTTGAAAGTTTATAATCGATGCTCTGGGGGTGGGGATGGGGGGGCGCAAGGTGGAAGTTTCGCCTAGGGCGCAAAGTATCCTTGCACCGGCCCTGTACCCAGTTGATGGCAATGTTGAAGAGAATTGCAGACATGACACACTCCTGATGTACTCCTGTTTTGACTTCAAAACTGACCTCATGGTGATCAACACTGCATGTAAAGTTGAAATAGAAGCTTTTGATGATGTTGATTATATGGAAAGGAATTCCATATGCCCACAGAATGCACCATAGGCTGGTCCTGTGAATGCTATCAAAAGCCTTCTCAAAGTCTATGAAATTTATGTAGAGTTGCCGTTGCCATTCTAAGCACTGTTCTATTACGTTTTGTAGAGTGAAAATCTGGTCTGTGCATTCACAGCCTTTCTGAAAATCAGCTTGCTCTTTTCTGAGAATACTATCAACTGCCTCTGATATACGCTGATATCATAATCTTAACAATACTTTGCTTGGCACAGATAAAAGTGTGATACCACATCAGTTATTACAATCACTAATTGTTCCTTTCTTTGGTATCTTCACTATAACCCCATTGGTCCACTCATCTGGCACTTTTTCCCTTTCCCAGACATGTAAATAGAGGGTCCAGGATTTACCTGCTAACTCAGGATTTACCTTGAACAATTCTGCATTCAAGTTATCCTTGCCAGGAGCTTTCCCATTTTTAAAGGATTTGATGGCTTGAATGATCTCTTCCTTAGTTGGGGTGTCTGTGTTGATATCAAGATCTTCTTCTGCGTCCTGGATGTTTGCTTCCTCTTTAGGTGGCTCCCTGTTCAGCAAGTCTTTGAAATGCTCTGATCAGCGCATTTCTTGTCCTTTTTCGGTTCTTAGTAAGTGTCCTTGTTTGTTCCCGATGAGAGTGTTTGTTGGTGTCTGCCGTTTACCACTAATAAGCCGTGTCATTTTGTAGACCGTTCCTTGTTCACCACGAGCAGCTGCATCCTCTGCTTGTGTTGCCACATTATCAATATAATGCCATTTGTCTGCTCTCACGAGGCGTTTGACCTCCCGGTATGCCTTGCTATACTGCTCATGGTATTTGTCCTTTAGCTTCTGGGATTTTTTGTCTACAACTTTTTTCTTCAGGGCTCATCTGGTTTCTATGGCGTTCCATGTGCTGGGTGTAATCCACTCCTTCCTCCTTTTCTGCCTGTAGCCTAGACAGGCTTCACTGCTCTGTTTATAAATTGCTGTTACTTTGTCCCACCTCTTGTTGATCTCTGCATCTGCATTCCCCTCCTCTTCATCAAGGTCTGCAAGTGCTTGAGACCTGTTCTTTAACTGCAGAACGAAGCCTTTCTGTATTTCAGGGGACTTTAGCTTGTCAATATCATAACGTCTATGTCCCTTGTTTGGTGGACCCACACTTCTCAGTTTCAGCTTGATGGAGGCTGTCACAAGGTGGTGGTTGCTGCCAACATCTGCTCCCCTTCTCACTTTCACATCTGTCAGTGAGCATCACCATTTGCCATTGATCATCATATGGTCAATCTGGTTCTTATCTCTGCCATTTGGAGAACACCATGTCAACTTGTGAATTTCATGATGTTCAAATAGGGTTCCGTCCATGACTAAGTCATTCATATTACAGAAATCAACAAGCCTTTCTCCGTTTTCATTCATGGTGCCACACCCATGTCTTCCCATTGCTCTGTTGTTTGTGTTGTCCTTACCGACCTTGGAATTCAGCTCGCCCATGACAATAGGCAGGAGAGATAGCTCAGTGGTTTGAGCATTGGCCTGCTAAACCCAGGGTTCTGAGTTCAATCCTTGAGGGGGCCATTTAGGGATCTGGGGCAAAAATCTGTCTGGGAATTGGCCCTGCTTTGAGCAGGGGGTTGGACTAGATGACCTCCTGAGGTCCCTTCCTACCCTGATATTCTATTATTCTAGTTAGGTTGTGGCGTGGTACTCTCTCTCTCTAACTCTGCCTATAGTGTAAGGTAGAATTTGTCCTTTACTTCTTCATCACTGTCATTTGTCGGAGCATAGCACTGAATCAGTGTGATATTATTATGTTTCCCTTTCAGTCTGGCTCTCATAAGTCTGCTGCTGATGGATTTCCATTCAAGCAGGGAATGCTCCACTCCCTTCTTCAAAAGGATGGCAACACCCTCATGGTGTTGTCCATCATCCCATCCAGAAAACAGCGAAGTTTCTCCCGAGGCTGTTGTTAATCTTCCCGATCCAGTCCAACTGCTCTCGCTGACACCCAGGATGTGTAAGCTGTAGCGTCTCATCTCTGCTGTGACCTGAGCTAGCTTCCCTGTTTCATACATTGTCTATAAGTTCAAAAAAACCAAGTTTTGTTTTTGTCTTGGTATTAAGCACTTCAGTCTCCATGCCAGTGGCCTCCTTTTGGCTTTCACCACTGGCAGTCATACAGGTCATTGACTCCTGAAGGCCATCACACACAGTAATGGTCGATTTCTCCGTCACTGTTTCCATAACATATTTTGTTTTTTACTTTTGTGAAGTACTAATACCCTTTAGATTAGATTGCAAGATCTTTGGGTCAGTGACTATATACTCTTTATTTGTACTCTGATACATCTGTGACACAGCCATTGGTGTCAACTGGCTAAGGGTTCATTCTTTACAAACTCCTGTCTCAGACCTGACAAACTCATTCATTACAGCTAATACACCATTTATCCATAAAGGGTAGCATGTGAGGTCTCTACTGAAAGCTTGTAATTTACCAATACTCATAATCACTGCAAGATTGTGTTTACGGGTAATATTTAAGGAATAGTGTAACTATATTGAAAATCGTGCCCTCATGGTCTTGGAGTAAAAGTGAGTCACTAGGGAATCATGTCTCTGTGATGGCCCATTCAAGCAGGAGGGAGTTGTCACTCCTCCCTGGCTAGCCAATCCCATAATGTGTATTGCTCAATTGTCCATCTTTGCACTAACCCAGAAACGTCTATGGAAAACCTGTCAAACTATAAACATCAATACCACTTGGAAGTGAAAAGAATGATAGGACAGCTAGCTGATCCCCCTGCATGTGAATAAAGATTTAGGATATCACAATGTGGAGAAAGACACTCTGGATCCATTCACTGAGGAGGTACCATGATGAGTGGGAGTGCTTCATGAAAGACTGGGTCCTAGCTCCTTGGGGGCAGCAAGCACTGCAAAAGACTGAACTTTGGGGTGAGACTCTACTTTACTAGATGGAAAAAGTAACTATTAATAAGTGTAGGCCCTAGTTTGAATTTTATGATTTTGTTTTATATGTAACCATTTGTTTCCATCACTCATGCTTGTTTTTATTTGAATCTCTCTTTAAAGGCACTTGGTGACTGGGATGCATCCATTGTCAACCTGCAGGGCCAAAGCAGGGCTGGCATAGCCCCGAGGAGACTTCTTGAGTGGCTGACAGGCTAGTTGTGTTAGGGAGCTACACCCAGCTGGCATAGGCAAGACTCCTTCGTACTGGAGTCACAGTCACAGGTGGGTCACAGCCCTGTGTGCCCTGAGAAGCATCACAGCATCTCTCAGACTTTTGGGTATTGTAATATAATAAAGATATATGGCCTTATCTTCAAAGATGCTGAGCACCCACAACTCCAGCTGAAGTCAGGGTTGCTCAACGCCTTTGAAAGTTAAACTAATAATAAATAATGTCAATGCTTTTTTTCTGAAGGAAGCAATTTAACTTATGGGGCAGGCAAATATCATGATGCAGTAGATTGTTTGCATATTGTGTGTGTGAATGAAACATCTGACAGGGATGTGTGTTGCAAAAATATTCCCATCTCCTAGCTACAGATAGTTTCAGTGTGTAAGACATATGTTTATTAATTAAAACATCTGCTTAGTAAACATAAAGGGGGAAAGCATGATCAAACAGAACTAGTGCGGTAAACTGGAGCCAAAGGGCACAGACCTAATGAAATCAACATTCATTCAAATTATTATGGTCGTAGTAATCATTGGGCTCAGTGCTGTACAGAACATACGGAAAGATACAGGAACTTCAAGGAACTTTACAATGGAATGGCCTGATCCAAAGCCCAAAGAAGCTAATGGGAATCTTTCCACTGGCTTAAATGGCCTTTGGCTCAGTAAGATCCCATTTCTCCAAACACTTTCACACACGCTTAACTTTATACACATGAGTAATTTCAGTGGGACTGCCCACATGCATAAAGTTAGGCACATTCATAAGTGTATTCAGGATTGGGGTCAGGGGTCAAAGGGCCTGATTTTACACCACTAAAGTCAATGGGCTTTTACCATTGAGTTTTACAAGTGCAGGACCAAGCCCTAATTTACAAGCTTATTACATTGTTCGGTGGATCCTATTTCTAGTTAGCATTATTTATGTTTGATTATCGCTCCTGTAAAGAATGGCATTATCCCATAAAGTCCATTTAAAATTGAAAGAAGTCTCCTGAAGGTTCAGGGAGGTGGTGATGCATTCCATCCATTATTTATTTATTGATTGAGTGATTGTAGCATATTTTTATCTATGGCCGCTGCAGCCATCATGCCGTGATGCTTTTCCATCTGGCAACAGGTATGATTTGTAACTTCCTCCGCAGCATGGGGCAGGGGTCGCTTGCTGGAGGATTCTCTGCAACTTGAAGTCTTTAAATCATGATTTGGGGACTTCAACAGCTGAGTCAAGGGAGAGAATTATTCCAGGAGTGGGTGGGTCAGCTTTTGTGGCCTGCATCATGCGGGAGGTCAGACTAGATGATCATAATGGTCCCTTCTGACCTTAAAGTCTATGAGTAACAATATGATCCTTAATTTAATCCTAACAATTGCGATAATCTTTACAAATATGATCCTTAGGTTTCTTTCATTGTACAGTGTACCAGCAATAAAACCAAAGGGATTTTAAAAACATTTTAAATAAAAATCTTATTTGTATGCAATAGCACTCTTTTCCAAAATGCGCTCTTAATACATGACCAGAGGATATGTGAGTGGGTCCCTTTTTCGCTATGATTGTGCCAGCAGTCTGGCAATTTGTGGTGTCTTTATTAGTTACTGAATGTTGGGAAATAGTGGGGATCTATTTTTCCATAGGAATTCTTTCCATATTGGAATGCGTGTTGTGATGAGAACATTTTGGCAAAATTTCCCTCCAATCATCTGTTTTAATTTCTATTTGTCGTTCTTGGACCAATGTATGCATAATATAGAGTATGCTTTGCTTCTTCTAATTAAGAAGAGAGCTTTGGGATATCTCTTGGATTCTTGACCTTTTTGTACCCTTAGAAAACATTCTGCAGATCTAGAGGGAGCTGTCTCAAGGATTGCAACTGTTTGTGCGAAAATAGGTAGTGTATAATTTGCAAATATTTATATAATTCTGTTCTTGGTAATTGAAACTGCTGTTAATTGCTCATGATTTCAATCCAGACAGCTGGTTTGTTTTTCTGCAGAGCTCACACAGGATGGGAGCAGGGCCGGCGCTTCCATTAGGCGACCTAGGCGGTCGCCTAGGGCGCTGCTATTTTGGGGGCGCCTGCGCCCCCGCCGCCCGTAAAAATTTGGGGGCGGGACCTTCCGCCGCCGCTGTTGGGGGCGGGATTTCGGGGCCGGGACCTTCCGCCGCCTAGGGCGCCAGCAAAGCTGGCGCCGCTACTGGATGGGAGGCATTACTCAGTGCCTCAAACCCCAACAGGCTTTGCTGTTTTGCATCGTTTTATTGTGTATATGCCACATTTCTAACAATACTTGACTGAGTAATGAAGGAGGCTGTGGTTTGTTCCATGTATTAGAAAGGGGAGCAGCAGGTATCTGAAGTATCCTAAGCCTTTGACTTTGAGAATTTACCAGTGGATAGAGGCATAGGGAGTTGCATGGAGCTTGAATAAGAAAAGAGGATGGAGAAGAGCCTGCATGAGCTCAGCCTTATGCTAAGTAACGTGGAAGTTCTAGTTGGAAGGATGAATGTCATGAAACATCTTGAACAGTGATTTGAGTTTAATTGAATTTCAAATTAGAATCAGGCCAAGTCCCAAAAAGGAAAGACAATGTTACATTGTTGCAAAGCAAATTTTGTCAAAAATTATGCACGGCTGAACTAATCACACTGGCAAATCGAAATGGGTGGGAAGGACACAGAAAGGAAAATGACAGGGAAGCTGGCAAATATTCTTCCTAGGATAAACGTATTAGAAGAGAAAAAGAATTAGTGTGGGCGACCAGGAAAATACAAGGGGCTACAAAAGAGAAAAAGAGAGCAAACCAGATCTGTATAAATCAATAGGGTAATCAAGAGGAGTTATATAATTACAAGAGCGTAAGAAGCTGAAGAAGAACATAGCAAAGGACAAACAAAAACGGATTTTACATAAATATAAAAGGAGCAGAAGGTCAGTAAGAGACTGTAGTGCCCTTGAGGGGGATTTGATGACAGATTGATGAGGCGGATATTGCTGGAGAACTAAATGATTAATTTAAGGAGAGTGAATGAAAAGACAAGTTTCTTGAGAATAGAAAAAACAAAAGTAATTGAAACTAACGGTGAAGCTAGAAAAGGTAAAGAGAAATTCAGAGCATCTAAAATCATGACCTTCAGCTGGAAATATGAAAGTTCTGGTGGATGAAATATAGAACTCTGTAGTGTAGAACTTTAACTCTGTCCTAGGAACATGGGGGTAAGATCCTCAGCTGGTGTAAATCAGAGTAGCTTCACTGAAGACACTGATTTATGCCAGCTGGCGATCTGGCCCGTGAGAGAGAACTAGACTGGAGGGAAGCAAATATGTGACACTCATATTTAACAGGAAGAACTTGGAAACTATTGATCTATACCTCTAATTTCCATACTGCAGTTTCACTTCTGTTCCCCATCCTGTGGTCAAGAATTGTTGGTCAGGGAAAAAACAGGACAGCAGTTGGTCAGTCTCAGATGGAAAAAGTCCATATGAATTTAAGTAGATGGTAGTCATAGGTAATCAGCTGGATTGAGCTATCTGAGCCAGTCTGAGGCCCAAGTAAACAGCTTCATTCCTGTTCAGTCAATGAGAATGAAAAGGAAGGAAGCAGTTTATCTGGGTTTCCAGTTGACTTTTGATACAATATCACATAAAAGGTTAATGCATAAGCTTAGCAAATACCTTCACTCATTTAGATAAACAGCTGACTATGTAAGAGAAGCTGGCTGTGGGTACTAAATGGTTACAGAACAAGCAGGAGGTAGGTGGTCTACTGCAGGGATTAGCAATGGACACACTCTTGCTCACTCTACATATCAGTGACAGTAGCGGTGCCAGCTCTTCCGGCGCCCTAGGCGGCGGAAGGTCCCGCCCCCGAAATGCCGCCCCCAACAGCGGCGGCGGACGGTCCCGCCCCCAAAATTGAACTGACGGCCAGGGTGCTGGCGCCCCCAAAATAGCAGCGCCCTAGGCGACCGCCTAGGTCGCCTAATGGGTTGCGCCGGCCCTGATCAGTGACAGAGAAGGCAAAACCATCAGGGCCTGATCCAAAGCCCACTGAAGTCAAGGGAAAGACTCCCATTGACTTTAATGGGCTTTGGATCAGGGCCTGGCTATGCAATCATTCAGATGACACCAAGACCCCAGTGTAGCAAGGTTCTTAAGCACATGCCTAACTTTAAGCATTTAATGTAAGTAATCTCATTGACTTCAGTTGACGACTGGGTTTTTAATTAGACAAGCACTTAAGTAACTTGCAGAACCAGACCTAAATGAGAGGGATGATCAATACCAAAAGAGGAGGGAGGCTATATCTAGAGAGACCTGGAAAAACAAGAGCATTGACATATAAGTGGCTTATACTATTTAATGAAAACAAGTAGAAAATAATGAGAGGAATGAAAATGCAGCCTCCTTTCCTTTTGATAGCAGGGGTAAAAACAGTTTATTTAGATCATTATTATTAATACACACCTATGTTATTTTATATCTAATACACTGAAAAGGGGTGAGATGTTTTAGTTTAATTTTAAAAATAGCTGTGCACATCTATTGCAGGAACCACCAATTATTTTAACTTATTTATTTGGGTGGATTAATTATGTAGCCAGCCACTATATTAATTTCTGTAGGATAAGGGTGGACAGAATTCAGAGAAAAGAGGCAAATATATTGTCAGCTGTATATATGTCATTTAATTGACCATCCCTCATATACTGTCACCCCCAATTCCAACATTACCTTTAATAGCAAGTGCTAATGATTGCACAACCAGAGAAAATATCCAGAGAAATAGAGTAACCCTGATAGGACCCCCCAGCTAAAATGAAACTCCCTGTAAGATCTCCATTAATTAAAATCTCTACAGCTGGATTCCCTTAATTGTAGGAAATGAACACAATCCCTATAATTAACTCTTCATTCAAAGGCTTTCTTCCTGCATCTACAGAGAGAAGCAGCAGTTGTTTGGCATCTAACTGGACTGATGGATGATGTTGCTAACTCTTTAAAATGATCTGCTGCTCAGGGTCCAGCAATAAACTCAGTTTGATCTCTCTTTGAGAATCCCCTAATCAGCCTATCACATGTCTAAACCTTGGCCTTTAGGTTAATATCAGTAGTCATGAAAGCAAGTCACCATCTTGTGTCTTACCTCTTTATCCCTGAGGCCAAGCCTACACTACAAAGTTTTGCCAACGCATGTTACATCAGCATAAAGCTGCTGCAGTTAGTACCTCACTTGTGCGTGTGCACACTTGGCTCCTTGTGTCAGCGCTGCACATACTCACCAGGAGTGCTTGTGTCGATGCCCAGTGCAGTGCACAATGGGTTGGTATCCCAGGGCACAACCCACCACCATCCAGCTCACTGTCATTTGGGAAGTTTTGGCAATGCAAGATGGGGCAGAAATAAGTCACACAAAGGTGACTGGGAACAAGGGATCAACTTCTCAGAGTGCCCCTGTCTCCAACTCACAATGTCATCCATATCCCATAATTTTCACACCTTCTTTAAAAATCCCACAAACCCAGTGTGTCCTTCATGGGCCAGGGACAAGCCAGTGCTTCCCACAGCACATCCAGTTTGTGGCCAGATCTTACCATTTCTTCCTCCACAACAGCTCTAAAGTTCAGCCTTTTCTCCTGGTCACGACATTCAAAGTCTGGTCTGGTCCTTCACCATCTCGATTACTGCATCCTGTCCCTCTCTAGCCAGCCTGCCACCCCTCTTGCCCTTCCTCCCACCTCCACCTGTGATACATTCCAAGTGCTATAATCTTCTCTGCCTTTCACACACAGCATATCACCTCCCTCCACTGGCATGCTGGTGTGAAAGCATGGTGAGCATCGTAGCAACTACTTTTAGGTACCTAGAAAAATCACAGGAACAACACTGCAATCCACAAAGCTAAGTCGGGCACCTAGACTCCCTATACGATGAATGGGGAGAGATAGGCGCCTAAGAATGCAAGCCACAAAAGCCAGCACGCTAAGTGGGGAACTGCCTAAGGTAGCCAATGAGAGATGCCGACAACAGGGGTGTGTGCTAAGCCCCTCCCTTCTTGCAAAGATAGGCACCTAAATCCAGGCTGCAGGGAGGTGCCTCGTTCAGCTAGTGATCCATGAATGGGAACCAACTGTCTGGATCCAGGCACCTTAGGCCTCGCAGCCACTTGAGAGAATGAATTCGGTGCCCGAGGAGGAGGTGGTGACCTATAGCTTTTAGTCTAGTGGTTAGAGCACTCACCTGGGATGTGGGAGACCCACATTCAATTCCCCTGGGTCAGCCAGAGGGGGAAGAAAGGATTTGAATAGGGGTCACCCACATCTCAGGAGAGTGCTCTAACCACTGAGCTATGGGATATTTTAACATGGGGCTTCTTCAGGCTCTCCTGGTGTGGTGGAACACTAGCTGTGGCATTTATCTGAACTTCAGCAGAGCTAACAATGAGGTTCAGAAGCAGAGCAATGTTTGCTCCGGTAGGCGTGATTGATCTCTGTATGCACCAGTGAGTGAACTTAACCCTTTTGGTCCCATATGAAGAGCTAGTTGGAGGCTTCCTGGATGCCAAAGTAGTGACAATAACTTGTATCTGTTACTACTAAGCAGTAACGTGGATGTTCAGGTAACTTTGCCTCACATGAAGAGGGATTTCGGGGGCACCACCTGGAGAGAGATCCCCTGGTAAGATGGCTTCACTGGACCCGAGGTCCAGGAGGCAGTGTGGGTGCACAGGGCCATTGTGAAGACGATAACATGAATACCTAACTCTTATGGGCTTGGTCCCCTGAGAGCTGCGTTCACCTTAAGGGAGCCACAGCTTTTGAAGAGCAAACTCCCTGTTCATTCCGTTGGGGAACAAATACCCCTCTCCATGAGGGGTGGATTCTTTGGAAACTCTGAGTCTTGCCCCACCATGTAATAAACAAAGCTTCTGATTTCTGACCCTACCCGTCCCCTTGGGGGTGGCTAGCGCTGCAGAACACATGGACTGCAAATGCGCCTAGCCTCCATCCAGGGAGTTATGGGGGGACATGCTAATTTCTCTTATATCCATTCCTTCCCCAACTCTCTCACAGATTTCCCTTGCTTTCCTCCTCCCTGGCTACGCTCAGAAATTCATTCTTTCCCGCCCCCCATCTCCACCCTGCCTCCACAAATCACCTGCTTCTAGACCAGACAGACACACACACACTTTCAAGCCTCCTTGAGATGTTCCCTGACTCATGCAGAGTCATGTGGAGACAGAAGGCCTCAGAACTGTGAACCTTCCTGGAGTCAGGGGAGGAGCAGCAGAGAACAACTGGCGCTGAGGTTGCCTGCTTTGCCACTGGGGCTCTCTCAGTAGCCAGTAGAGGGAGCTGTTTCTCTCCTGAGTGAACTCCCTGTGTTTGCTTCAGTTGCTGCTAAGACAAAAGGCCCTTTTGGAGACGAAGCCGCAGTAAACACATCTGCCCCTTGACCCTTTCCTGAGAATGGCCATTTGACAAATGTCCAGTTTCCCATTGGTCTAGTCTAGGCCTGGTAGGAGAAAGGATACAATGTGCTGGGAGAGTGTAGGATGGTGATGACTGTCCCTATGTCCAGCACAGGACCCCAGACTCAGACACACAGGAGCCATCTTGTTGCTCCTGCATACTGAATGCATAACAATAGGTACTTGGCCCAGGAGGAGGGCTGCCTCTTGCTCAGTTATATAGCTTTCCCTCATGCACGTCTTCTCCACTCCCCTTGTTTGCTGCCGTAGGATCTGGCCTATAACTCACCTTCTTACAAATCCTGTTGTACTCATATACCTAATTAATTAAATAAACTACATGGAATATGGACCTGCTGATCTGACTCTTCAGAAACAGCCCATTCGGGGAGAAAAATATATACTTGCTCTGTATTTATTTTACTGAAGAATGTGATTATCCACTACATACGAATGACTGTTTTTGCTTCTCACATGAGATGTGGCCACATTGTGCAGTGCAACAAAGAAAGTACAAGGCATGTGCGTAACTACATGGGCATCTTCTACGCGCATTGGGAAATACAGCCAGCAGATACCATAATAATCTGTAATAGCTCATGTCCATTTCTCTTTGTTCTGTGATGGCGTTTTTAGAGTTTCCTGTTTGTGGCACTTGTTGTTTTTTCTAACATTGGGGCAATTTTTTGTTGCAAATTGTGACTCATTTATAGGAGTAACAAATCTATATTTAGTTGGTGTTTTTAAAAATAGTTTCCCTGTGAATTATATCCAGTGTTGCCCCCTTTGAAGTCCCTGGTTCTCAGGGAGGAACTCCCAGCTACTGTGGAAGAACTCTTGGGTTCGCTATCCCTTCTGCAAACAATTTTCAGCACCACAAGAATTGCAAATGTTGGTGTATTGTAACTAAGCCTGGCACCCCTGAGGTTATATGGTGCTCTCTGGGCCGGATCTGGTACCTCATGAAGTCATTCCATCAGGCTCCCTGTCCCCACACTGGTTTTGGGAAGGATGGCCCAGTGGTTAGAGCATTAGCCTGTGACTCAGGAGACCTGGATTCAATTCTCTGCTTCTACAGACTTCCTGTATGATCTTGGGCAAGTCACTTAAGGTAAAATTTTCGAAAGTGCCTACCTGACTAAGGAGCCTAACTCCCTTAGGTAGACAGCTGCTTCTTCGTAGCACCATTTGGGGAAGGATTGCAGTCTCTGTTGCTCTCGAGCAAGAATTCAAACAGTTACAGCCTCCTCCAAGGTGAGAGTGCTCTTTCCTTCTCTCCGGGAACCCAATAGTTGGCAAATCCAGTATAAACCACCACATCTAATTCCAGGAATCTTAAACAAAAGCAGCGTTTATTTGGCAGAGGGCAGAAAATAAAGAGAGCATTGAAAGGCATGTGAAGCAGAATTTAGGCCCTGATTCAGCAAAGCTCCAAGCACATGCTTTGCTGAATAGGGATGGATTTAAGCAAATGCTTTGCTGAATCAGTGCCATAAGCATCTAGATAAATCCCTAAAATAAGTCCAGCTAAACCAGCTCCAGCCTTAAGTGCATAAACTATTGTATAAACAAAATTAAAACCTTTCAGATTAGAATGTCCTTGTTCTGACTCGCAGCACCATGCTGTCTGTCAGCTCAGTTTTCCAGCTACTCTGTCACATAGTTTATCTGTCAAGGTATGTCATGTTCCGGTACTTTCCACATCCATCTTGTTTTTGATCTGGAAAGGAAGGGTTTAACCCACTTTAATACCTTATAGTTAAGAAGCCCAGTTGTCCTTTTAAACCCTGCTCAACAAGGACCTGATCCTGCCTGGTGCAGACCATTCTTTCCCTGATCTAGCAAAGCACTTAAACATCGACTACAGTGGTTCACTGGCACGTGCTTAAATGTAAACGTGTGCTGGATCTGGGGCAAAATGTTGAACACCTGGCAAGGTTGAGCCCTACTGCTATATGTTTGTGTCAGTTCCCAAGCACAGTTATCTTTGTATATAATGCAAGTGTTTTTCTCATTGTTTTATGTTCGATTTTAGTTTCTTGTCCTGGTTCTGTTTATAAGAATACTGATTTAAATCCCATAAAAGTTCCTCTCCACATGCACACATACTTCAGCCAAAGATATTTGATCTAAAGGAGTATAACCAGCAGGTGGTTGTGTTAATAAATTCTCATTAACATCATTTTGAGAGGATGTTTCATGCACATTGAGATTGTTATAAACAGCCCTTACCTACCCAAATGACAACTTATTTTACACTAAATATTAAACTGTCTATAGCAATGCATATAGCATTTTATACAAGCCTTTTCTCAATATTTTGTTTGAATGGCTTTTATTGTGGTTGTTTTAATGTAAAATGTGAACCACTACTTATTTTGGATGAGGATATGTGACATTCCCCAGGGTGTAATCTGAACTGCTGTGTTCCCTTAGCTCTCCAGCCTGGGATACCTTTTACACTGCTTTGCTGGTGAACAGCAAACCCCTCCAGGCTCTGCTCACTCACAGCCACCAGCATGCAAAGACATTCCCAGTTGAATACATGAATGCTATGTCCAGCCATCCATGAATTATATACAGGGTGACACCCACATATCCCTCAGTCCCAGCCTTGACCCCCAGAAAGTGCGTCTTGTATCGTTCAGTAGCCCACTGGACTGTACAAGCTCATAAGTAGTCTGGCATTCCAACAATGGATAATGAATACGCACCAGCCCTGTTGTCCTGAGTAGAGATTTCCCAAACACTTCAATCAAACAAACCAGTTTAGATAAAACAATAAAGCAAGTTTATTAATTAGAGAAAGATAGATCTTAAGTGATTATAAGTGACAAGGCATAAAAGTCAGAATTGGTTACAATAGAAATAAAAAGAGAAAACCACAAGCTAATTCCTAAACTTTACCAAGCTAAACAAGATTTGAAGCAAACATCATTCTCACCACCCCAGATGCTGCAAGCAATTCTCAGTTCATAGTTCTTAGTTCACACTCTAGATTTCCATTCAGCCTGGAACCACACCGCTTAGTTCAGTGCTCTTCAGTTATACACTGATGTTATGAGCAGAGAGATATAAGGTGGAGAGGAGAGGGTCCTGTGGAGGTCACTGTGTTTTATTTTTATACCCACCTCCTCTCTTTGAGGATTACCTCCCCACCAGGATGTAGATAAACAGTCTCCTGTGTATATGAGATTCACCATATCTGGGAGGAAATGTAAATGTATTGTTTATATTGCCCTGTTGCTGAAGAATGGCTGTTTAAGTAAGTGATAGCCCACTTGGCTTTGTTGAAACCTGTCTGGGGTTGCCAGTGTGCCTTTGTCTCTGAAAAGCTAGTTTGTGGGCATTACCCAGAACAACAACATATTTCAGTAACAGTCATATAGCAAAATCTCATAATTTTACATGCACTGATATTACACACATCTTAATAGGGACAATAATGTTCAGCAGCTTATGAGTTATCAAATGATACCTCACAAGGCATGCTTTGTACCAAACATATCATAACTGTATGAAAGTGGTGAACATGGGGTACAGGGTGTCACAGGATAGAGAATTTTTTTGTTACACATCTTAAAATATAATACATATACATATTTATTTAATTATATGACTAGTTAG
Source organism: Platysternon megacephalum (assembly GCA_003942145.1). Lineage (NCBI taxonomy): Eukaryota > Metazoa > Chordata > Testudines > Platysternidae > Platysternon > Platysternon megacephalum. The sequence goes on along the minus strand of QXTE01000129.1, from coordinate 1,434,163 downwards.
CAGACAGCAGTCAAAGTGATTAGTTTGTTGTAGTGTCTAATAATAACACTAAAGTCCTGTTTTTCCATTGAGTAAGCATAACCGTCAGTCTGTTCACACACTGGCCAATCCTTCTTCACCATCCTTCACATTATTATAGTGGATAGCAGGTTTGCCACTGATTTCAATGTGGTAGACTTGGGCCATTTACCCTTAATCTCCCAAGTTATTATGGGACCAGTTATTATGTACAATATCAGGGGGTAGCCGTGTTAGTCTGTATCCACAAAAACAACAACGAGTCCGGTAGTACCTTAAAGACTAACAGATTTATTTGGGCATAAGCTTTCATGGATAGAAAAATCCACTTCTGCATCTGAAGAAGTAGGTTTTTTACCCACGAAAGCTTATCCCCAAATAAATCTGTTAGTCTTTATGGTGCCACCGGACTCCTTGTTGTTTATGTACGATATGATGACTTTGAGTCTGATCCTGTTCCCATTAAAATCAGTGGCAAAACATTGATGGGACTTTGCTTGGCCTCATTGGGCCAATTCTTGCTCCAATATTATTGGAAGTCACCAGATGGCACTTTAGAAGTAGTCTTACAGTTTTGTTTAACTGAATATGTAGGTCATTAGATCTTGGAGAAATGCTTGTTGTTAGGTGTGATGCAGTTCTTTCTAGAAGCTAAGCATATCACCAGTAAACATGATTCTCTCACCTTAGTGTCTTTGACTAGAATAACCTCATAGGTGCAGAGCTATGGGATAAAAACATCCAAATAAAGGAAAACATTACATGGTGTCAAAATATTACAAATGTTAGATATCTAACTTGCTTCTTACTGTTTGTGATATTTGTGCTCTTTCTGCTGTTCTCTCAGCTTGGACAGGAAAAAGAGATGACTTATTATTTATATGTATTGCAGAAGTGCCTGGAGGCTACAGCCCTATATTTTAATATATCCTGTATAAACACGAAAGGAAAAGATGATCCTCTTCAAAGAGGATCTAACTAGTCTGTTCTACTTGTGTTTCTAGTCAGCCTCCAGTCAGTTAGATTTTTAGTTCCTATATTCTGTTCTATTCAGGTTCTCATATTGCCCTTATCACTATAGGATCTGAGCACCTTCCAGTAGCATATTGTGCAATGCAACTAACATTTGTCACATGAATCTTGCTCTTTCTTTTATCCTCTCCCCAAGAGGAGAATTGTGTGTGCAGTGTCATATTTTGTTTTGATAGGGATTTGTTTTGGGTAATTTTTAAAAATGTACATAAATTCCATACCCTAGTAGAATGCTACAATGTTGCAAACATTAAAGGGAAATTAATATTGTTTAAAAATTGTTTCCACTGGATTTTGGGAAGTTAAAAAAAGACTTAATATTTCTATTGGCTTAGTAAAAGCTTATTTTTAAAAAACCTTGCATTGTGGCCAAATTAGACCTGTCTGTCTCTTTAATTTTACATGGTTTATAACAGAAACAATGATATGTTGGAAGGGCATATCCTCACAGTTAATGATTAATTGGGCCTTAGTTTATGGACCTGCCTGTCCCTTGACTCCTGTAATCAAATATGAATTGGCTGAAACCCCACCCCCACCACCACCAATGTGTCCTTATTGCTTAATTAGACCTGCCTTCCCGTTAGGTAGCAAATATCTCCTGAAGAGCAAACACAACAAACTACTGATCCTGCACTCCTTACTCAGGCAAAACTCCCACTGACTTCATTGACTTTGGGGAATGCAAGATTGGGCTGCAATCCTGCAGTTTGCTCGTGTGCAGGCCCTCTGTTGCGTCTGCATGGGCTCATTTCAGTCAATGGGGCTGTGCTTGGGTGCACCACCGTGTTCTCACACGGTGAATTGCAGGATCCGGGCCTGAGCAAGGAAACTGATGAAACAAGGGGGCAGATCCTCGACTGGTGTAAACTGAAACAATGACAATTTCCTTGTCCCAAGGTCCTTAAAACTCTCTCTGTTGTTTAAATGTCCACATGATATCTCTGCTTCTAGTATGTTGATTACAATGCCATACTCTCAAGCTGTCCAATTACACAGTTTCTCTGGCTGTTTGTCATCCATTTAGTGTTAAATAGACATGGGAAACAATGCAATGTTAGATTCTTTGTCTTGTTCTGATCTCGAATTCACACTTTTCATGAAACAGGCTGAACTCAGTGTTGCGGCCATATCAATAGTTAACAACTGGAGGCGAAAATGTTCATCTGTTTCATTTACTTGAGACACTCAGATCAATAGAAAGAGCCTTCTCTCTTTTTGACTTGCCTATGCAAAATTGTCATCAATTATTAATCAAAGTAGACTAGATTTCATTGAAGATATGACTTCCTGCAGCAAGATACCATCTCCTTAAATGTTAGTTTAAAAGTGCATCCTTTCCTAAAATGCTGCATGTTAAAAAAAAAAAAACCTCTTATTAGCAGCTTGAAATTGAATTGCAAAATGGAAATGAATTTAATTGGAAAAATTGGGGGTGCAAGTATTTTACAGAAATATAATTAATTGTGCACAGTAAGCGTGCAGAACAATATACTACAGAAATGTTGTGCAGGAACCTCAGTAGGATGCAGCAAATCCTATCTAGCTTTATCTGCTCTAGAGAATTTTAAGCAACTCTGCATGGGTGAAATTCACCACTGTGCAAAAGGCCAGCACCACTGAAATCCAACGTAAACCATCTTTGTAACCAGACCACTAGGGAGTGGGGGACCCCCGTTGGGCCAACATTATAAAAGAGACATGAGGTTTCTTCCACGCAGATAGCGCTGGCTTCCTGTGGATCCCCCATGATGTGCGTGGACGATCTTCAGGGTTTCTGGGTGGGTGCCACTGCCCATCCCACAGGGGCACAGAATCAATGGGGAGTTTTGCTTGAACCAGGGCTAGGCCCTATATTTACAATAAACATCTTTTAACAGTTATCCGACAGCTCCATTCACTTAATTTAAATGCATGTAAAAACATACAGTATGTTGCCTCTTGTACTGTTCTGTCATAAACGTTATCCCTCAAATACATTTTGATGCAATACAGCCAGCTAACGTGGCTTAAAGATCAATTTAGAGGGACTGTGTGATTCCTGTCAGAAATGATCACTATGCCACACTCTCTTTATTATTTTCTTCAGCTTTACTTTTCAAATGTGTACAGAGAATGAATAGGAAACGAAGTGCTAGACAATTATGACCTATTTAAATTATATATCAGTAGCCCAACACACAGTGGAAAGTCATTAAATAAATCATCATAAGGGAAACAAGTCAAAATTATTCTTTTTTTGCATTTGCTATACACCGTAAGGGGATGGAAGGCTTTTGTGAGGAAATAAAAATCCACGTACAATGAATGATACATGCAAAACAATATAGTGTATCATAATCTAATGAGAGTGACATTTTAAAACACAAAGAACAGGAGTACTTGTGGCACCTTAGAGACTAACAAATTTATTTGGGCATAAGCTTTCGTGGGCTAAAACCCACTTCATCAGATGCATGCAGTGGAAAATACAGTAGGAAGATCTATATACACAGAGAACATGAAAAGATGGGTGTTGCCATACCAACTATAATGAGACTAATCAATTAAGGTGGGCTATTATCAGCAGGAGAAAAAAAAACTTTTGTAGNCCTCTTATTAGCAGCTTGAAATTGAATTGCAAAATGGAAATGAATTTAATTGGAAAAATTGGGGGTGCAAGTATTTTACAGAAATATAATTAATTGTGCACAGTAAGCGTGCAGAACAATATACTACAGAAATGTTGTGCAGGAACCTCAGTAGGATGCAGCAAATCCTATCTAGCTTTATCTGCTCTAGAGAATTTTAAGCAACTCTGCATGGGTGAAATTCACCACTGTGCAAAAGGCCAGCACCACTGAAATCCAACGTAAACCATCTTTGTAACCAGACCACTAGGGAGTGGGGGACCCCCGTTGGGCCAACATTATAAAAGAGACATGAGGTTTCTTCCACGCAGATAGCGCTGGCTTCCTGTGGATCCCCCATGATGTGCGTGGACGATCTTCAGGGTTTCTGGGTGGGTGCCACTGCCCATCCCACAGGGGCACAGAATCAATGGGGAGTTTTGCTTGAACCAGGGCTAGGCCCTATATTTACAATAAACATCTTTTAACAGTTATCCGACAGCTCCATTCACTTAATTTAAATGCATGTAAAAACATACAGTATGTTGCCTCTTGTACTGTTCTGTCATAAACGTTATCCCTCAAATACATTTTGATGCAATACAGCCAGCTAACATGGCTTAAAGATCAATTTAGAGGGACTGTGTGATTCCTGTCAGAAATGATCACTATGCCACACTCTCTTTATTATTTTCTTCAGCTTTACTTTTCAAATGTGTACAGAGAATGAATAGGAAACGAAGTGCTAGACAATTATGACCTATTTAAATTATATATCAGTAGCCCAACACACAGTGGAAAGTCATTAAATAAATCATCATAAGGGAAACAAGTCAAAATTATTCTTTTTTTGCATTTGCTATACACCGTAAGGGGATGGAAGGCTTTTGTGAGGAAATAAAAATCCACGTACAATGAATGATACATGCAAAACAATATAGTGTATCATAATCTAATGAGAGTGACATTTTAAAACACAAAGAACGAGGAGTACTTGTGGCACCTTAGAGACTAACAAATTTATTTGGGCATAAGCTTTCGTGGGCTAAAACCCACTTCATCAGATGCATGCAGTGGAAAATACAGTAGGAAGATATATATACACAGAGAACATGAAAAGATGGGTGTTGCCATACCAACTATAATGAGACTAATCAATTAAGGTGGGCTATTATCAGCAGGAGAAAAAAAAACTTTTGTAGTGATAATCAGGATGGCCCATTTCCAACAGTTGACAAGAAGGTGTGAGTAACAGTAGGGGGAAATAGTTTTTACTTTGTGTAATGACCCATTCACTCCCAGTCTTTATTCAAGCCTAATTTAATGGTGTCCAGTTTGTAAATTAATTCCAATTCAGCAGTTTCTCATTGGAGTCTGTTTTTAAAGTTTTTTTGTTGGAGTATTGCGACTTTTAAGTCTGTAATTGAGTGACCAGGGAGGTTGAAGTGTTCTTCGACTGGTTTTTGAATGTTATAATTCTTGACGTCTGATTTGTGTCCATTTATTCTTTTGCGTAGAGACTGTCCGGTTTGGCCAATGTACATGGCATCTTCATCATCTGGACCCATGGAAAAGAAGCCCTTGAGGAATTGAACCATGATTTCAACAATTTCCATCCCACCATCAACCTCAGCCTGGACCAGTCCACACAAGAGATCCACTTCCTGGACACTACAGTGCTAATAAGCGATGGTCACATAAACACCACCCTATACTGGAAACCTACTGACTGCTATACTTACCTACATGCCTCCAGCTTTCATCCAGACCACATCACACAATTCATTGTCTACAGCCAAGCCCTAAGATACAACCGCATTTGCTCCAATCCCTCAGACAGAGACAAACACCTACAAGATCTCTATCAAGCGTTCTTACAACTACAATACCCATCTGCTGAAGTGAAGAAACAGATTGACAGAGCCAGAAGAATACCCAGAAGTCACCTACTCCAGAACAGACCCAACAAAGAAAGTAACAGAATGCCACTAGCCGTCACCTTCAGCCCCCAACTAAAACCTCTCCAGCGCATCATCAAGGATCTACAACCTATCCTGAAGGATGATCCCTCACTCTCACAGATTTGGGAGAGAGGCCAGTCCTCGCTTACAGACAGCCCCCCAACCTGAAGCAAATACTCACCAGCAACCACACACCACACAACAAAAACACTAACCCAGGAACCTATCCTTGCAACAAAGCCCATTGCCAACTCTGACCACATATCTATGATTAGGTCCTATNGAGGCCAATACCTTCGAATTCCGTCCACACTAACCCTAATTCGAACCGGCAATTTCGAATTTAGCGCTACTCCCCTCGTCGGAGAGGAGTACAGAAACCGATTTTAAGAGCCCTTTAAGTCGAATTAAATGGCCTCGTTGTGTGGACGGGTACAAGGTTAATTCGGTATAACGCTGCTAAATTCGAACTAAAGTCGTAGTGTAGACCAGGCCTTAGTCTCTAAGGTGCCACAAGTACTCCTCATTCTTTTTGCTGATACAGACTAACACGGCTACCACTCTGAAACCATTTTAAAACACAAGCTTAAATGGATTCCCATTATGTTCCAGGAGGGGAAAGCTGTAGTTTAGCTTCCTTGTGTTAGGTTTCTACCTTTTGTGATTTGTGTGTTTCTTTAGGAAAATTTAGCCTCTGTTTTTTTAGGAAAAAATATCTGTTTCTAGAAAATTGTTTTCTTGAATTCAATCAAAAGTTGGCCCTTCTGAAGCCAAATGTTCTGGGTATCAGGTCCCAGCCTGGGATTTTGGGATGTTGTTTCCATTGCAGTCAATGGCAAAATGCCAATTAACTTAAATGGGAGTAGCAGTGGTCCCAGCTCTCACAATTTTATCAAGGGTCTCATGACATTTGGTGTTTTTCCTCCAGCTCCAGCTCTTGGAGTCATGGGATTATGTGAGAAATTTCAGCTATCATTTTTGAAAGAAGTAAGTTTCTAGTCTTAATGGTAGCAGAGAAAAGCTTGAAAATGGGAACCCTAAAAGTTCAAAAAAACCTGAAGGCAAATAAAAAGAACCCAAGCAATACTATTTTTTCAAAATCTCATGATTTGTTATGGTGGATCTGACTCATGATTTTTGAAAGCCTTGTGGTTGGCAATATTGGAGCAGGTTCAGGTGCTGTTGCTCTGATTCAGCAAAGCATGGTTTCAATGGGAGTTAAGCACAGGCTTAAAATTAAACATATGCTCAAGGGCTTTGCTAAAATGGGACCTAAATTACTAGTATCTTTAGTCCCTAATCCTGCTATAGGAACTGCTTGGGCAAACCTTAATGCCTGCATGAATCCCTGTGCAGGATCAGGGCCTTAATTATTAAAACCGAAATAATTTTAAAGATCTAATTTGCTTTTCACTGATTATACTATTTGTTTAATTTACCTTTCTCTCAGCTGGGACAATGAGAATAGATTAAACCATCTTCACTTTGTTTTGCAGTCAGCTTCTAGTTAATTTCATTTTCATGTTATCATGCTATAGTGCAATGCTGCAATATCTGAGTTGCATGTATAGTATGGGAATGTTTATTTTTTTAATAAATCTTTACCTTTAGATTTTTTTAAAAAAGAGAAAGTTTTCCATCAATGTTAAGATTTACAAAAGTTTATTTTACAAAAAGGACATTTTTGGACAAATTTGACCTGACTCTGTCCCTTTACATTTTGCATCCCTGACCTTTTTCTGTTTCAGTTCACAATGGTAACATTCATTTAGTTTTTGCATATGATTTATATTAGAGCCTAATCCTGAGAGGTAAAACACCCAGTTTTTAGGGTCTGCTCATTCTTCCACTGACATCAATGGGTACAGGATCTGGGCCAGAAATTTATCCTTCTCAAGAATGTTAATTTTTAACACAAAAATTAAAGAAATGACCTACATTTCAATATCACAACAAATCATGGGTCAGACCCTCAGCTGGTATAAATATGCTGATTTACATTAGCTGAGGATCTCACCCCATGTTGAGAAACCTGAGTAGCAGTAGCAAAGCATCAGGAATAGGCTCACATATATTAATACCTCATAAAAGAGAACAAACGGTTCTTCAGAAAGAAGAAAAATTGCACATCCTTGTGTGAGCAAGTGAAGTGTCCGTTACCTATATACAATTTCGCTAGGGTGAAGATGCTAACGGCAAGAAAAGAGCACAAAGAAAATAAAGCCTTAAAAAAATCCACTGTCAGTAATACTAGCAATGCAGCCAGTGTATCTGAATATACTACTACATGTAAACTTGTGTTGTTTAATGTTTCATTTTTGATTATCTCAGAGAGTTGTTTACATTAGAAAATTAAATCTGCTGTTTATATAAAGGCTAACTCCCTCTGTCCCCCTCCAGGAATTAGTTTTGAGCCAGGACGATTACTAGCTCTGATGGTGGAAGGCTTCTCTGCCACTACAGTTGCTCAACAACAATGAAAAAACCTTCCTTACTAAAAGAATTGCACCAACTGTGCCAGAGAATAAATGTTGGGTCTGTGAACTTTAATTGGCTCTGAAAGTCCTTTTCATCACAAGTGAGCAACCCCTTCACACAGTGATCTCAGTGCCTGCAAGCGGTGCAGATGTGGATGAAAAGCAGCTCTCTCTCAAGCTTAACCCACGTAAAATGGGGGTGATGTTAGTAGCAAGAGAGAAAAACATTTTAATAATAACATTTAGCATCCATACAGTGCTCCTCATCTGTAGATCTCAAAGTGCTTCAGACAGAAGGGGAAGCATTATTATTCACATTTCCTGATGGGGAAACCAAGGCATAGGGAGGTTAAATGACTTGCCCATGGTCACAGAGAGTCAATAGCAGATCTGGCAACACAACTCAGGTCTCCTGATTCTCAGTTCAGTGCTCTATCTACTGGACCACACTGTCTTGAGGAAGCAGTTAGATATTGAGTGACGCCTCAATCAACACCCCTCCCTCCAGTTGTTAAAGTAGCACACAGTGTCTAGTCTCAGAGTCCAGCTTGACTCATCATTACTTCTAGATACTCACAGAGCAAAAGTGATAAGAAATGCCTCTTCCCACCTTTGATTTTCCAAGACACTGTGCCCATTTTTCAGATGATGACCTAGTCGCTGTGGTCCAATCTTTTGTTGCCTCCCAGTTGGCCTGCGGCAATACTATCCAAGGCTGAAGGTGGTGAAACGTACACAGAAACTGCAGTTTGTACAACATAAACACTGTGCTCAGATACCGTGGCGATGGGCATCCCTATAAACCCCTAAGGCCTGGTCTACACTACAGAGTTAGGTCAATGAAAGGCAGCTTATATCGACCTAACTCTGTAAGTGTCTACACTAAAATGTAGCTCCCACCGACGTAACTCGCCCACTACACGATTTAATAACTCCGCCTCTGTAGGAGTCATAGCGCTTAGGTCAACGTAGTTAGGTCAACGCACTGTCAGTGTAGACACTACATTGCTTACATTGATTGTTGCTGCCTTTCAGAAGCCGTCTCACAATGCACCACACTGAAAGTTAAATCGGTGCAAGCTCTCCTGGTGAGGACGCACACCACCGACACGAGCATAGTGTAGATGTGTACAAGTGATTCAATTACTGCAGTGGCTGTAGGTCGACGTAACTTAGGTCGACTCAATTTTGTAGTGTAGACTTGCCCTAAGATAGATACAGCAGCCTACTGGTTAAGCAAGAAAACCTTCCAAGAGCACATCACACGACTGTCTCACCATTCACTTCTGACTATGATTCAAGATCCAGATCCTGATTTTTAAGGCCTTTCGGGGGATAGAGCTTAGTTATCTTAGAGACCCAAATGGGCTGTAAAGGGAGTGAAGCAAGCCCTCAGGGAATTTCTCCATCTCAGCAGAGGTATAGGCACAGTCCTGCACAGTGCCCCCTTGCAGCCCTTGGCATCGGGGTGTGCTGTAGGTGGCCAACCTATAGGCAGCTGGGTAGTGCTGCTGTTAGTTAGAGCAGCCCACAGGTCTTCTCAAACTTAGACCAAGGGCCACATCACCCTTTGGAGCAGCCCAACATCTTGCACAAAAGCCACATTTGTCCCAGTCCCTCTATGCTGCCAGGCTCCTGAGAGGCAAAGCACAGGCTCTGACCCTGCCTCTCCAGTCACAATACCCTGGGACAGCAGCGCTCAGTAGGCACACTGCAGCTGATGGAGCCCAGAATGAAATGGGACAATATGCTCCCAGGGAAAAGCCTCTGACTCTGGAACTCCAGGTGGGAGGGAATCAGATCACTGAGCCCCTACGCCTGACCATGTTCAGAGCAGGATGCAACCCCCACCTGGTTAGAGAAGACTTTCAGCAATAACAAAGACTGAACAAATGGAAGGAAAAACACAAGACGCAAGAATGCCTGAACATGGGAGTGATGACAGCAGGGTCCCTTATGGACAATTTGCACGTGACTTAGATGGGGGAATGGAACGTCTGAGTAAATTGCAGCCCTGCTCCCCATCCCAGGTTGCCCTGCTAGTCCTGCAAGTGTGCCAGAGTCACTAACTTTAATCAAAATGGTCGCTGTGCACTAGCGTTCTGACTTCAGGTCTGGGAGAAAGGAGGTCAACCCGTCTCCTCACATGCCCCAATACCACAGCTGGGAGTGTGTGGGCTGGGGCAGGTGTGTGCACATGGTGTGGATGTGGACTCAGAGCCCAGAGTCTCCGTAAGCACTAAGGGTGAAATCCCGGCCCTACTGAAGTCAACGGGAGTTTTGTTAGGATTTCACCCCACGTGTTGGGCACAAACCAATTTGCTCCCACCCCACGTAAGCTAAAGCAAGCTTGACCCGTAAGTCAATCACTTTCAAATGCTCGTTCCCTAGCTCACTCAGAATAGAATTTGGAGGTTGGAGCTAGCAGACAAAGTACAGCGGTGTGGTAAAAGGGAGCCCTGGTTTGCAATCTTTATACAAGCAGAAGTCCCCCTGAAATCAATAGAAGACTGAGCCCATAATACTCTGGATTTTTTTTTAAATGTTATCCATTAATTGGATATATTTCATTGTTAACTTCATATTAACCCTTGATTTTAGTGCTCTCAATGGCTCGAATGTGCCTTCATCATTGCTTGCTTTCAAAGCCTTTTCCTAGCTTTCATATTTAAAGTCAATCACATCTTATGCCCTGAGATTTTCACGCAGCTGTGGGAGGAAAAGAGAGACAGAGAAGGCAAAGATCCTTTAACAGTACTGGAGACCTTAAAGAGTGTCCTTGAAATAAATAAATAATGTCACTTAAAAAAATAAGGGGGGAAAAGTCATCTTTCTGAATGAGGCCTGTTCCCAGATTGTGAGGATGAAATAATTAAAACGTGCACATGCATAATTGTGTTCTACCTTTAAACTTGCAAAGATTTCTTACTTTTGCTCCTGTTCTATCTCCTTTACATTACTGACTGGCTTCCATCCCTATTCCGCATATCCTTGGAAGGGAGAAACAGCAGAACTGAGGCCAACCTTACTCCCAAGTTTCCTTGGCAAGAGAGAGTTTCTGCTGAGGGGAGTGCAGAGCGTACACCTTACCCAAGTAGGTGAACATCTCAGATCTGCTACTCTGTTACATTGGCTGGTGCTGCCTTGGATTTTGTTTCCAGTCATCGTTCTCTTTAGCTGATGTGGCCACTCCTAGTTTGTCTTTGCTTTGATAGAAAAAAACCCAGCAAATATTCAGGTGACTCCCATGTATTCTGAATATCTGAAAGAACTTATTCAAGCTATGCTTGTGTTCTCTTGTTTGTTCCGACAATCAGCTGAACTCATTGATCACAATACTTTTGAGGTTCCCCAACATTTGGCTGGGGTGGGCAGGTAAACACAGATGTTCTACGTTTTCTAATCGCTTGTAGCTCTTATTGGGCACCCCATTTTTGCAAACAATTTCTTAAATCTATTTCCTTATTTATCTCCACCCCCTTCCCCCTCTATTATTTTTTGTGCACAAATGTTTAAGTAACAAATATTTTAACTGGCATGGACCAAATCCTTACTCAGTCAAACTCATACTTGATGGATCCTCTTGTTATAGGGAGGCCCCTGAACTGATCTGTGGCAGTGGCTGTGGATGGGGGGAATCATGGGTGACTCTGGGGGAGCTGCAGTTAAGGGAGCATGTGGGGGTCTGTGTGTTCTCATTTTTCCGCCCACTTTGTGCCAGCTTTCTGCAGCTGAGCTGGCACCCCTGCTTATCTGCCAGTAGATCTTCTACTCCACAATAGCAGCAGCCACTCAGGGAAAATGGGGGGAATATATGGGCAGAGGGAGGGGGACTAGGCCTTGTATCCACCTTCAACAGCAGCCTCCTCCTTGGGTTAAGGAGGGAAGGGAAAGGAGAGGGGAATTTGGATTAAGGGAGAGGGAGTGAGAAGGCACAATATCACCTCAGATATGGGGAGGAAGCAGGGTGGACCTCAGTTGGGAGAGAAAACTCAGTGGAGTAGCCACAGTGGGGAGCAAAGTAGGAAGTGGGGTTGCTGAGAGGAGGGTGAAGGATAAGAGGAAGGTGAGGGAGACTCCTTGGAAACTAGAGAAGAGCCAAAGGAGGTGAGGGGAAGAGAGGTCAAGGACAACATAATATGAGGGAGAGCAAAGATGATTGTAAGCAACTTGAGGTAGTGGCCATGTCTTCCTTGTGCAGTGTCAAGCACACTGTCAGCGCTTAATAAATAATGACAACGATGGGCTGGGGTCAAGGATGAGGGGGCCAAAGGATGAAAGGAAAGGAGAGGCTGCTTTCAAGGAGAAGACCCAACAAGAGGAGCTGTAGGGAGAGTGAATAAGAGAGAAAACAGAAAGTGCACATGAAAAAATACATGAAATAGAGATGATAGAAAAAATCAGAGATGGGAGGAGAGAAAAAACAGGTTAAAGAAATGAAAGCTGGAAAAAATCTAGGAAACATTACTAAGTTTGATTTAATGTATTTATGTGTCTATATTTTACTGCATTTCATTCTCAGGTGGTCTCTGTCAGGGTAAGCTTAGAGGGGAACCGGTATTCTGAGGGCTTGTGATATTAATATTGCTGCCTGTGCTGGATTCTATAATTAAGTAGCTGGAGAAAAAGTCAGGGAAAATAAGCTAAATTGCACTCAAAACATGCTAGGAGCTGGGGGCCTAGCAGCTATTCAGACCCCTGGCTCATTGGGGAATTGTGTCTGAAAATCCTTTTCAAATGTTGGCAGCTGTATGCGCTGCTTCTAGTGCCAGCAGATGCAATGCACTTCTCCTACCACAGAGGAGGCTGGGAGTAGCCTAAGGAGCCTCCCCTGTGTTATTTAAATGGAATCTTTTAATTTGGAGGGATGCAAAAGGGTTGTGGGCACCTGCGATGGGGTGTACAAACCTCACACTAGGCCACAAGGAGTTAAGGGATCATTTTGGGCTCAGCCAGCCCTGCCCTGCCACACCTGCAGCAAATGCTCCATCTGCTGGAGGAATTAAAAGGCAGGGGATTAGCTCATTTGGGTGGTAGAGCTGGAGGTGAGCAGCCCACAGCTCTAGCAGAGTAGAGGGAAACCTAAAGGCTCTGACACCACTGCCCAAAGGGGCCTCCCCGAGGGAAGGGAGGATGCACTGCAGAGACAACCAGAGAGGGAAGTATCCTCTGACCGTGGAAACATCCTCTTATTTCTTTTGGTTTGGCTTTCCCCATCAGGTGAAGACCTTGTGACTGAGCTGACCCTGGGGGGAGACAAGAGGAAGAGGCCCAGGGAGGACAGTCTTAATTAGCCTTGGTTGCCAGATTAGTGGTAGCCCGAAGGGCCCTGGGTTGGAGCCCCGTGGCGTGGGAGGGCCTGGGCTCCCCTCCTCACAACCCCCTTGGTAGTCTGGGGTTGTGGCATGACCACTAGGCCATGCTTCCCAACCAGACCCTGAGTGAGGACTGTTACAAAAGAATCCCCTCATAATTCTGACCCTGGCTGAGTGTATCCCACTGTTCAGTGTTGTGTGTCCCCCTCAGCCTGGTCTATACAGGATAAGACCCTGCTTCTGCTCCCATGAATGGAGCTTTAGTCCTTTAGCTCACACTGTAGCGGCTTATGAACCACAAACTTGCAGAGCTCAGACCAATCCCCCATGATGACAGTTGTTACAGAGACTTATGCCCTCTGCACTGGAGGGCCCAGGTTCAAATGCTAGTGATGACCAAGAATACCATCTTTACATGGGCAGTTTGGTCACAAAAGACAGGTTTGTATGTGGATGGATAGATGCAGAGAGAGAGAAGAAAAATGCAGATGTAAATGTATGCTTCTGTCCTGCAAAGCTGGTTGCATATTATCAAAGCATTTTGTTAATAAAGGGGAAAGAATTACTAGTTAATCTCTCTCCTTTTGTTTTCTCTGGAGGAGGCTTCTATTTGTACGTGCTCATTAGTGAGTCTAGGTACAGGTGTATACCATCTGGAGCACATCTAATTAAATTAAGAAAATACAAAATAGGTGTGGAGGTTCTAAGAGAACATGAGAGTGATTGGGGAGGAGGTATCCCTGGGAGCCATGTTTCAGCTTCAATATCATTCCCTTAGAGCCATGTCCTTAAACAGAATGCACAGCTCAGCTAAATGGGCTTTGTGTTCAGAGGAATGTACATGGGGTTGAGAAACAGAATTCTCAGCCCTGGCCTGCAGTAACCGGTGCAGAGGTGCTCCTCATCTGGCACAACAGGCTGTGGAGAGAGGGAGTTGAGGCAGGCCACTGCTTTTCCTGTCGCTACTCTCGCATGGGATTTTGTGGTCAGGACCTCTGTATTTCAAATGTACTTCCTGCCTCCCCCTCTTAAACACACACACACACACACACACACACACACACACACACCTGCTTCTGAATGAAGGATCAGGGTGTATCTTAGCTCTGTGGTGTGGAGGAGTATGCAGTGCCCTCCTATGAAGTCTCTTCACATCCTGGACTGCGCCCCCCACCTCCCAGAAACACACCAGTGCAGTCCAAGCCTGTGTGAGTGGGCAGGGAGGAGCTGGCGGGGCAGTGGGGCACAGCAGGGGGGACCATAGAGTTTGGCCCTAAGTCCAGATCTAGCAGTTTTTTGTTGTAAGTGGTGTGTGTATCAGAGAGCGAGACGGAAAAGAAGCCATGAAAGTTTTTGCTACCAGGTCTCCCGTTAGATAGCTGAAAAATAATTGGGAGTGTGAGAAGCTGTGGGCGTCTAGCCATGTGCAAGAGACTGCATGTGGGCAGGAGTTCATCATGAGAGAGTTACCCAGAGACCAAGGCAGAAGAAGCTGAATGCTCTGCCTTCTGCAGTATATAAAATGTGCCCCCACAGCTAGAATTTTCAGTGGACTTACTGAGGAGGAACGGTTATACCTCGATTTGAGTCATGTCTATGGGACTAATCCTATCATCGTTGGTAGTCCTTACGTCTCCCACTTGCCTTCAGTGGAAGCTGTAGATGCTCAGCACCACACATTATCAGGCCCTATGCAAAGGCTGTTAAAAAAGTAGAGCCATGTTCTGCCATCTCTTACATGACACATTTTCTGTGTAAATTACACAACTCTGGCACTTCATGTGCACTCCCGAGTGTTTTCTGTTTGAAAACAGCACAAGCACACACTCTAAATCAGTCAGAAATTTGTAATGGGAAAGGTCACTAAAATACTTTTTATGTTTAAAAACAAAAGGCAGATGTAAAACATGCCCTTTCCCCACAATTTAGTGCATAAGATACATAATGGCTTTAAAAATGTAAGAGATGCTTTAGCTATAATTTTCTCCTATGATCACAGGCGTGTCTCCACATCGTTTTCTCTGATTGTTACTATGATTGTTCATTATTTGTACGACAGAAGTGCCTAGAGGCTCCAACGGAGACTGGGACCCCATTGTGCTAAGGGCTGTACATACACCTAGTGAGAAACTGTCACTGTTCTAAAGAGCTCACAGTATAAGTAGATGACTGTTACATTATGAATGTAATATAATATCTCATTGAAAGGTGACAGGGCCAGAAAGAGTTAATTAACTCACAGACTGACCTGACCTATGGCTGAACCTTAAGGACTGATTAGGAAGATATGTAAATGAATAGAGCTTTGAAATGCAAGTCTGCATTGTTAGAGGTAGAAGGGTAGGTGTTTGCTCAGGTCTTGTAATGTAAGCAAACAAGTCTTGTCTATTGCTATAACTTTAATTCAAAGATCAAAAAAGGAATATTAACATTTATGATACTTGAGTGAAATAGTATTATTGTCTATATGTCTCTTTGAAGGTTGTGGTAACCTGTATCTGAACTGTTTAATGGATAAATTACCCTGTGCTAATTGCCAGGATGTTTGGAAGGAGAGTTAAGCCTATTGTTTTCTCAGGCCGAAAGGCTGCTGGAAATGTATAAGAACCCTGGGACACGATCCTACTTCATCTCAGATCTGCTTTGGGTTTCAAGAGGGGGAAACCTTAAGCCACAAGGATTGAGATCCCCAGTCATTGACTGGAGCCACCCTGAATATGGACATTGGACTATAACCTATGGACTATATCTAAAAGGACTTTTGGCAACTACAAGCTCACCTCTGCTATGTATTTGAACCTCAAGAATTGAATTCAAGTCTGTATGTATATTGATCTTTTAACCAACACTCTCTCTCTTCTTTTTTAATAAATTTTAGCTTAGTTAATAAGAATTGGCTATAGCGTGTATTTTGGGTAAGATCTAAGTTATAATTGGACCTGGGTATGTGGCTGATCCTTTGGGATTGGAAGAACCTTTTCTTTTATATGATGAGATAAGATTCTCAGTAATCATCATCATATCTGACGTGTGTGTCTGGGTGGAGGCCTGAGGCTGGGTACTTTAAGGGAACTGCGTTGTTTGGACTTCTAAGTAACCAGTGAGGTACTATAGAAGCTGTTTTGTGCTGGCTTGGTAAATCTAAGTATTGGAATATCCACCAGCATTTGGTTTGGGGTTTGTCTGCCCCGTTTTGTTTGCAGTTCACCCTAATTGAGTGACCTCAGCTGGCTCCCAAGGGCAGCACCGTCACAACGACACAGAATGAGAAAGGAAACAGAGGTGAAGTGATTTACCCGTGGTCACCCAGCAGGGCAGTAGCAGAGCCAGGAATAGAAATTCAAGTCTCCTGAGTCCCAGTCCAGTGCTGTAGCCACTAGACCATACTCCCTCCCCAGGTGAGGCCCCCCCAATCCTGCTTTTATTTCAGTCAATAATAAAACTCCCATGCACTTCAATAGGAGATAGATTGAGCCCTGACTTTTATAATCGCTTACCCTTTTTAATGGTAGAAAAGGTGCTTTTTATTCCAGTTCTCTATACATCCTTCAGGTTCCAGGAAGGGAAAAAATCTGTAAGGCCTGATTCTCCTCTCACGATGGTATAAATGAGGACAGTAACATCATTGATCAAACTGGTGTAAGTGAGAGAAGAATCAGGGCCTATAGTGCCTTACTATAGGTGACAGGGCTGGAGAAGCCTTCCTAAGTCACATGGTCCAATCACCCCGTATGAAGTAGGATTTTTCATGTATCTCATTGAGCTTCTTCCTTACTACTTTGGATGGGGCCATCACTACAGTAAACACCCTCTGCTGAAATATCCTTTGTGTCAAAATGTTTTAATGTGCACTCTAATGTTCCCCTTTTGAGTTTCAAGCAGGTGCTCCTTCTTACGCTGTCACCTCTGTAGATAATAATCCCTCCCCTTTTTTATTATTGTTATCTCTGAAATCTTTGTGGACAGTTACCATTTTCTTTCTCAGGGCCATGAATATTCGGTTCTTGCAACTCCTCATAGGTCCCCTTCCTAATCCTTTAATCCTTTTTATTGCATTTTTCTAGATTCTCTCACACTCAAGTTTGTCCTTTTTTTTGTGATGCTAGACTCCAACCTATCAACAGTATGGTTTTATCTAAGCAGTTAGGAAAGGCATCATTACCTTCCTTGTCCCAGCCAAGGTGCCATAGTAAGGATTGTAAATAAAAGTAAAGTTGAATTTTTGCACGTAAACAGGGATTTGTTTTGTATGAAAAATACCGTGTATCCTCCCCAGACCTACAGTACTTTGAGTAGAAATGTTTTTTTCTGAGAATTTACAAACACTTCTGTTAATTAGTTTGAGTTAAGGCACCTGGTTTGTAAATAATTTTAAGAAAGTATGCATCTGTATCAAATCTTTCCTTTGTCTTTAATGTTCCTAATTACAGAATAACACAAACTCTGTAAACTTTCTATGTAGTTAAAATTAATTTAAATCTTGTGCCCAGGCTATTTTTGAAGACATGAGGTTGTAATTATGCAATGTTGTTAATATTGTATTTAATTGTTATGATGATCATAGGCTATAACAGGGTCTGGTCAATAGCTCAGGTAACTCTAGGGACCATTGTGACATCAGAGGTAAGTCAACCAATCACCAGCAGGCCTCTACAGCAAATTTGCATGCAACAATTCTACTGGTTATAATGAGTTAGTGGTATGACAGGGACTGTACATATGTGTGAAGAATTCTCATTGGTAGATTACTTGGCCCAGCTGTAGTTGCTCTTTAAAGTTTTTGTGGCTGCCCGCTGGCTTGGGCTTCAGTGCTTGAAAGGCTCCCCATGGCACTGATGCCTCAGCTTGTGTGCACACTGAGGTAGCACTGCCAGGGGAAGTGAGGCAGGAGTGCAGGGGGAGCCCTTAACACACACAGACATTGGCACTCGAGGACTAGACTCTCCCTACCCACCTTCATATATCACCAGTGTCACAACCACAGCCCTCTAAACCAATAAGTTAATTGCAAATTAAGGACCAGATTCACCAGTATGCTTTGACTGATTTGGTGATGTAAATGAGCTGTAAACCCAGCTCAACTGGCTGATGTGCTCTGGCTGTTTGCACTGTTGTGGTGAATCTGCCATTGGAATTTAAAATGTAAAAATGAATTTAAGGTTGATAGTACATAGCATTTCTAATGATTTGAAGCTGTATTCTCTTGGGGTTTTTTGTTTAGTGTTCTTGTATGACATTTTAAATAATTCCTAAATAACCCCCGTTGAATTGGATTTTCTTTAAGGTTGAGAGTATGTATCAATAATTTAAAGATGAAAAAAATATTACTGGGATGTTGTAGTTCCCCAAAAACAAACATTATGAATCCAGGATAGTAAAAGTTAAGGTTACACTGAAAAGCAATTCAAATACGTTAAGGTAAAAAATGCACAATAAAGGCACACAAATAACCTTAACTCTGTCCTGTAGTGACACCATCAGGGAATGTCTTTAAAAAATCCTTAATCTAATCTGAGACCACACACACTAAAATGTCTTAATTATAAGTGTATGGTTATTGTGTGGTGTCACCACAGGGCAGAGTTATTGTTCATGCCCAGATGGGCATGGTTTAGAAATTAAAGCTCCCCATTTGACTAAGGCAATAGTTATCACTCTGTTTCATGCCCTTTCCAAATATTTCAGCTCTGCAGTCATATAGCTCATCTCATCAACATCTGCCAGAGATGTCATCTTTCTTGTTAAACTACATACAAAGGGGCAAAACAAATGTCCTTATAATATACACACCTGATTGCGTAGCAGTGCCGCTTGTACAAAATGCTAGATTTAAATATAAACATCATGAGCCTGACTCTTCATTCCACATGAGTTTTACGCCTGTGTAATCTGAGTTTAATTTGTGACAGGGCTTGCTGGGCCACAGCCCTGTCATCCGTCTTCATGCTGGGGTACACTTGCATGCAAGGCATGACCTTGTGGTGTGCAAGGTCATGCTATGCGAAGGATGCCATTTTGTTCTAGGAATGGCATAGGCGCCAACTCTGTGGGTTCTCCAGGGCTGGAAAAAAATTAGTGGGTGCTTAGCACCCCCTGGCAGCCAACTCCCACCCGCCCTCAGCGCCTCTCATCTGCCGGCAGCCCCACCGCTCAACTCCTCCCACTCCCTTCCGATGTCTCCTGCCCGCCACCAGCAGCTGTTCCACAGCGTGCAGGAGGCATGGGGAGGGGAGGAGATGGGGAGTGGGCGGAAAGAAGCGGAGAAGAGGCGTAGTGGGGGTGGGAAGAGTCGGGGTGGGGACTTGAGGGAAGGGTGTGTGTGTGTGTGTGTGGAGTGGGGGTTGAGCACCCCATGGCAAAGGAAATAGCCGGTGCCTATGAGGAATGGTATTATCAGTATTGCTTGAGCCCCGGCACCTCTTTCATTACAAACTGAGCACTGAGTGTATATCCATAGTTAGTTATAATACACAGCCATGTAAAGGAAAGAAGAATGAACTCCAGCCTGTCTACCCACAGCAAGATCCTGATAAGCCAGTAGTATGAATTACCTCTTTGATCACATAAGTGAACTAATACAATGTACCTGGGGAACTACACAGTGGATTCAGTTTAGAAGTTGAGGTATTTAAACCTTTATACCAGTAAGATATTACCAGGACGAGCTGTATTCCTTTTTCACGTATAGGGAATACTCACTCAAACCTGGCAAGGAAATAGGGTGACCAGATGTCCTGATTTTATAGGGACAGTCCTGATATTTGGGGATTTTTCTTTATACAGGTGCCTATTACTCCCTACCTCCTGTCCCAATTTTTCACACTTGCTATTTGGTTACTCTACAGGGAAAGGACCCTAATTCAATCCCATACTGTATTCACTATTGCCCACGTCTGAGAGAAAGGAGAAGAGGCCTCTGAGCTGTAAGAGTTTTGGGAAGATGTCTGTCAAACCATGAATTCCTTGTTGTGTGGTGGAATATCATTGCTGATTGTGACAGTCAGTGTGGAGTAGAATTTCTCTAGTGTGGCAGGAAACAGACTGTGTGAGAACTTGAAACCCAGTCAGCAACCTTGAATAGCCCTATCCCGGCAGGAGCAATGGGAGCTACTAGTAGAGCCATTGACTTTCAACAACCCGCTGTCAGCATCCCACTCGATGGCTGGTGCATGGAAAATCTCCACCTAAGAAGAGGAGCAGGAAAAAGGGGTCACAGGTGGATTTTAAAGAGATGCTCTCTACACCAGAGGGGCAGACCAGTGCCAGAACCAGAAGACTGAGCTGAAGGAGTAGGGGCTGGAGACACTGACCAGAACCCAATAGACTCTCTGGAGTGACAAGGACTCTGAGGGAAGAAACTGAGTTTAGTTGTGTGGTGTTTTTCATAAATCTGTAAATCTCCTGGGCTGTCTGAGTAAAGTGTGTATTTACAATGTTTCTTTGCAAAGCCTCTGCGTCCTTATTACTTTTCATGTGGTCTATGAAGAGTTAAACTACAATCAAGAATGCCTACAAGGTGGACCCTGGGAGAGTGTGCATCAGTTCCTAGGCCAGTTTGGGGGTTCACCACTGGTCTCAGGGCTGAGGGCAGTTAGTCTCGCATCCCAAAGAGGGGTGTCAGACAGTCTGCTCCCCAGGACTATGTCTGAGAGGCCAAAACTAGAGACCGTGTCTGAATGCTGCTCCGATCCACTGGGCTTGGAAGCACATCAGAGCTGGAGGTTGGGTCCAATACAGCAGACTGGTGACCATCCACAAAGGGGAGACTCAGCCAGGGCTGCAACAAAAGCAACTCAGGATGACACCATAGTGCACAGTTATCAGTACAGCCCCCAGACAGTAGCGGCGCCAGCTTTTCCAGCGCCCTCGGTGGCGGAAGGTCCCGCCCCCGAAATGCCGCCCCCAACAGCGGCGACGGAAGGTCCCTCCTCCAAATTTGCACGGACGACTGGGGCGCCGGTGCCCCCAAAATAGCAGCGCCCTAGGCGACCGTCTAGGTCGCCTAATGGGTTGCGCCGGCCCTGCCCCCAGAACTATGAAGTCAGCACTGTGCCTGAGTGGGAGATGAAGCCTAGCACCTCTCCAGAAAGGACTGTTGAATGTTCACATTAGGAACAGAGCAACGGGATGCAGTTTCCTGGCCACAGGATTACCTGGGGGAAAGTGAGGGAGAGAGAAAAGAGACATAAAAATAAAGCTTCAAGAGGCAACATGGGAAGAAGAGACGAGGAACCCAGCTGTGTCCCTGAGAACAGGTATAGTAAGGGTACTTTCCTGTGCCATGCAGCTACCATCGGATTCTCAGTGAAGGACACAAGTGTGTGTATTTGCACCATCAGGGGAACTAGACTGGGGAAATCCCTGGATCAGTGAGGCTGTGAAGGCTTGTCCAGCTGCTGAGTGCCAGGGACATGGTGATGGGACAGATGCTGGAACATCAGGGTGGCTACTAGAATAGGATGGATTCTGAAGACACCCAGACCATAACACCACTGACCTGCAGAATCGGAGAGCAAACAACCTCATTCAGAACAGAACAATATTCAGAATGCTAAATCAAGTTCTAAAAGGAGCATACGTTAATCTCTGGGGAAAAGATCAGCCATCCATCCAAACAAGCTGGATCACTGCAGAGCCTTAATCAGACCCTCCCCATTATCGGATCCCTCCCCATTGTGAGGTATGGAAAACAAAACCGAGCTATACAAAACATAGAATCAGTGATCACAAAGTGGAAGAAGGAAAAGGGAGGGCACAGAACACAGTGCAAACCCAGAGATAAATGATAGTGCTGTCCTTGGTGCACAAAGACAGCATCTGCATTGGGATATCATCCTTTCAGCAAAAAAGCCCACCACTGTGAAATCAGTATTGAGGTGAGGTCAGCCCAGCACCTGAATGGGACATGAAGCCTGGCCTGCTTCTCCAGAAGGGACGCAGCAGTCCGGCTGAGTGGGAGGAAAATGGCCGAGGGTATGTCTACACTGCAATGTAAGCCTAGACTCAGGCTTGGTCTACACTACACAGTTAGGTTGACATAAGGCAGCACCACTAGTTCCAGCACCTATGCTGGTATTCACAGCTGGCTTGTCCCTGGTAGCTTGGAATAGAATGTCCCTTTGCCATTCAGGAACCTCCAGGATTATGATGTCCTCCACAATGTGGAATTCCTGAAAGGACTGAGAAACTGTAGCTAGCAAACCATGACAACTGTCTTCCCTTCTCACTTCCCACAAGGCTAGAAGGGTCAATTTTACTCTGCTTAACTCTTAGTTGTGTTCCTGGAATGTCTGGGAACTTAACCATTAGTCTGAGAACTTATTGCATTGAGTTTTACAATGCATCATTTTTCAGCCTTGAGATTCCAAAGGCACTCTTTCTGAGGAGGTACTGAACCTCTGAAGTACTGAGACAATCATGCACTGTCTGAGGTCTATTTTGAAGCCCTCCCACCTCAGCAGTCCAGCCACAGGCCAGCAGGAACATGGGGTTTCACACCGACACAGAGCAGTTGTAAGAGGAAGTGTGTATGCAATGACCTTATGGTGGACACCGTGAACAGGCCCAACAAACAGCTACAGTACCAAAGGGAGAAGGATTCCCAGCAAGTGGAAAGATGCAGAGAGGCTGCAGAGTGCAAGGACTGACTTTCAGTGCAGTTTCTATAGCAGGAACATTGCTTGAGGGAGGACCTCTCTGAGAGGCTGCTTGTGCTAATGGCTGTGAGTTCAGGCTCCTGCTCTGAGTCCTCTCCATGGTACCATGTCCTGCAGACCAGGAACACATTGGACAATGTCATGGTTGGGTAACCCATGCAACAGGGACTGAACGCTAGCTGGACAGGGCAAAGATACCCCTCCCAGTCCTCTAGCCCCCTGCAGTCCCCACACACATGCAGCAGGACCACATGCATGCAAAATGTGGTAAAAAGGGAAAGGAGAACGGGAGGCCAGGAGACATGCAGGATTTCAGTCTGCCCTAGGCACATTCAACTTCCATTCAACACCTACTGAGAGTGTAATTAAACTCTTTTGCCAGGGCCTCTGAGGCCAGGATATGGTTTCATAAGCCAAAGCAAAAGGGGGTATGTGGGATCCCCTAGAATAACAGTGGGAATAGTATCCTAGCCTGACCATGAAGGTAGACTCCCAATTGTCCGAAAACCCTGACATCATGAACTGCCCATGCTGCCATCCATAAATCAGCCTCTGTGGTCGACAAGGGTCTGCAGAACAATGGAGTAGTACCCTTTGTGGTTTATGTGCTCCTTGAGGAGGGCAAATTATGGGCACATGAGTTCCATCAATGGCCCTGGTGAAGTTTGAAAACCCCATTCTCTGAAAACCAGCAATTACTTCAGGGACATTGTTTGTTTATGCCCACCACCTTTGAGTAAATCACTCTCCTAAGTGACTTAGAATCCTCCACCACCACAGTCGACCTGCCAACACCAAACCGGTTCTCAACAGACCTGTGGCAGTCAGGAGTGGACAGCTTCTAGACTGGTAGAGCAACCTGCTTCTGGACCAGCATGGCCACCCTCATGCCTGTGGCCTGACACTGTATGGTTGGGGCAAGCTGCTCACAAAGCTCCACAAAAGTCACTTTCTTCATGCAAAAATTCTGGAGTCACTGCTGGTCATTCCAGGTCTTGCATGACAATGTGATCCCACCAGTCTGTGCTTCTGGCCTTGCTCCAGAAGTGGTGCTGTACAGAGAAGGCATCAGTGGCTATACAGAGAGTCATGAGCAGCATCAGACAGTTGGTGTCTGCATCCTCCTCCTCTGGCAGGTGCCTTTGTTAGTCAGAAAATGCCGCTGAAATGTCCACTGGAATCTCATGGATGCTTTGCCTGTTTCCTGAGACTGGAGTGAAGGCGCAAGCAGGACAAGTTCTTCAAATGGTTACTCCATATTGCTGGTTCTAGTTGCCGTGATCATGCAGACCCAAAGGGCAGCTCAGCAGGACGTCTTAATGGGCTGAGACAACTTCTGGTAAAGTACCAGGGGATGGAAAGTCAAGTTTTTCCACAGTGCATCATGAACAAAGGGCTAGAGCAGCTGCAGCTAGGGAGGGTGCTAGGAAGCCTGGGATAGGCTGAGTTGATCTGGGTCTACATATGTAGTGTGGATAATGTGAGTTTGGGTGTGAGACCCCGGAATTCTAAACCCTGGGTCAATATTCATCTTTGATGCTCAAGCACGGGCTTAGAAACACTGAGCCTGCAGACTTTTTTCCCCTCAGACCTGGGCTAACATTGCAGTGTAAATGTATCCTGAGTGCACAATCTCATAGTCAGAGAGACATGGGAAAGAGGGAAAATAAGTTTCTTTGTATTATTTTATTTTGAACAGGCATCAAGGGAAGAAAATTAGAGGAGCCCAGAGAAATGCCTGGGAACAGGTAAGTTCTGTGCATGTGTGTATACAGGTCAGGGTGTGAACAGGGGAACCAGCTCAGGAATATCCCTAAATCAGGGGTGCTATGTAGGTTTGTCCCATGGGTGAGAGCTGAGAACATGGTGCTGGGAGCCCCATGGATCCTGGAATTTTTCTGATGCTGGGAATGTGGGTTGTGGGATTTTTTCTAATTGCAATGGGAGGCCAGAAAAACAAACGTAAGGATTGTAAAGAAAACATACACGTGTTCTGTTTGTCCTGGTTCAGAGGGCGAATATAGGGGATTTAAGACCCTGGGGACTTTGTCTGGGAGGGATTGCACCAGAAAAAGTAGGTGCTTTGAGGATATCTAGGATGTTAGCCTAGAGGGTTTGGTGGAAAGGGGGTAGGGGATTCATGGGTCCCATAGAGTTTGGATGGGGGAGGGGGGAATCTAATCTCTTTAAAGATTAGTTTAATCTAATCTGGGACCACTATCATAAAATACCTTAATCATAATTTTATGGGTATTGTATGGAGTCACTACAGGGCAGAGGTAAGGTTGTTTGAGTGCCCTAACTATGTATTGCCATACCTTAACGTGTTTGAATTTCTTTTCAGTGTTACCTTCACTCTGAATTTCCTGGGTTTATAATGCTTGGTTTTGGGATAATTGCAATATCTCTGTAATGTATTTTGCTGTAAAGTATTGATATATATTCTCCACCATAACTCCATCTTAATATAGTTTTTCTGGGAATATATATACACTACAAAACACCTTCTGGTTTTGTTGCAGTTTAATATGTACCCTAAAACAATGCTGCTTCATTTCTCTTCAGGTGATTTCTCTTTGGGTCATCTCTGTGGTGTCATTTAACAAAACTCTCCCCTCATGATGGCTAAGTGGTGGTGTCGCTGAGACCGGTTTTCTTACCCTGTATCCCACAGTGATAGCTGTTGTTGGCAGGAATGCTATTCCTGACTGTCCTCAAAGTTGAACTCCTGGTAGCAGGCAGTTGGTCACTCTCAGCAGAAGACCCTTGACTCTGGGGTCGCAGTCCACAAAATGCCTACTTTAGTGACCTGTATGTATGACATGGCTCAAGACCAGGGATCCTAGAAATCTATTTGCTGCAGGAAAACACAGAATTTGCGTTTTTATAGAGAATCTCTTTTGTCTTTTCATTTTTTCACAAAAATGTAAAACCTAGATTAACTAAATTTTTACTGAAAGTACCAGTGTCACTTATTCCAGTGGTACCCAACCTTATTACACAGGAGGGCTGCATAAACCTAAGCACAGCCTTGTATGGGCCAAACAAATTCTATATATTTTAATAAGATTTTAGCTGACAGCCCAAGTCCCGCCGCCCAGGGCCATCAGCCCAAGCCCTGCTGCCCAGCGCTGACAGCAGGAGCTTTATTTTTTGTGCATTTAAAAAAAAAATATTTCTGAAAATATAGAGTACAGAAGTATTTGGTATATGTCAGAAATACAAATTGCAATTCTATAAATTTTATTATAAGAATTGATGGCACTGCTAGGCTTTGAACTTAACAATTGTAAATATATCAATAAAACATTGTGGTCAACTGATAGCTATATAGTGTGTGGCTAAGGAAACTAAAGTTCAGCGTTTCATTTTACTCATGGAAAAACACAGATTTTTATGGGTGGTGGTTTTGGGGGGATTTTTGGGGGTTTTTTTAGCGGAGAATTTTGGGTTTTTTTATCATAGAAAACTAGGATCCCTGCTCAAGACACGTCTGTTCAGTCTGACTGCTTAGCTGGCAAGGGGATGTATTGTAAGCGTGTGAACAATGGGCAGATTTTTAACCAGAAGAGGATTTGGTGGTGGTGGTGGTTGGATGACTGAGTTGAGGGCGGGGAGCAGTTTGGTTATGTGGCCATTATACATGCTGTATGATGGGCACATAAGAAATCAGAACACAAATAAATGAGTTCCTGTTTTGGAATATATTCTTTGCCTGAAACTGGTATTTTGAAAAGCATTCAGGGCCTGATCCTGCAATGTGCTGAACACCATCGCCTCTTACTGCAGACTGTCAGAACGGAGGGGGCTCAGCACATCTGGAAATAGCTTCCCATTCTGCTCCCTCTCTCTCAGTGGGCAGCCATTGCCCCAAGAGGAAGGATGTTAAAAGGAAGCTCTGACCCGTCTCTATCCACCACAACAAAAGATTCTGTACAGTGAAATTACTTCAGCTTCCTCGACTTTTCCACGGCTATGTTGCCATTTACAAAAAACATGTTTTCACAGCTAAATTGTATTAACCCCTAACAGAGCTTAGATCTTCATGCAATGTTTGAAGTACCTTCAGGGGATCGTAAAGGCCTGGGTAGAAATCTAGGAGAATAAGCAGCAACAGAAAAACAAAGGGCCATTCCTGGAAATTAAAAAATAATGAAATTTAGATAAAATGCAGGGGGGGGAGAGAAAGAGGGGGATTTTTTTTTTCCCCCTTAAAGGTAATCAAGATTTGGAATTCCCTGCCCTAGGAAGTCCTGGCAGAATGACAGGGGGGAAATAGGAGCATTTACTTGGATACCAATGGTATCTCCAGATATAAGTGAGAGAAACTAACCATAATGATTCTTACTGCCATGCATGCAGTTGAACTGATGGCCATGTTTGGGGTTGGAAGGCATTGCCTCCCATGGCATACTGGCAGGAACCGTGGAGAGCTTGCCTTGCTCTAGAGCCTTGAGCAGGGAGAATTTTTTTTGACTCAGACAGGCTTATGCCACATGATTTGATTTTCTGCTCTAGCAGGGGGCTGTTCATGGACGTTGGTCTTTCCCATCTCTTTTGCCTACAGGCTTTCTAATTTTTCGTACACAAGGAATGAGCTGGTTAACTCACTGCCTTTCAAAGACAAGCNAAGAAGAAGGGGGGGGGGGGGGGGGGGGGGGGGGGGGGGGGGGGAAGGAATGTGCTGCTGACCTGATTAAAGCTTCATGTTCTGTGCTCACTAGAAAGTAAACAGACAATGGAGAATTTGAAGGCTCTCAAATGAGCAAGAGAAGCATATTCAGAGCGCACATGGCGAAAGGGCAGAAGGTAGAGCAAAACCTCACTGATTTGCCTTCTTGACCGAGGGTGGGATTGATGAAGGGATCTAGATGTTGCAATGCTGAGCATCACGGTGTCTAACATCTAGGAGCCTAGAAAATCATGAGCACCACTGTGATCCTCAAAGCCTATGTTAGGCACCCAGGCTCCCTATACAATGAATGGGGGGAGAGAGAGGTGCCTCAGAATGTGATCCACAAAAGCCGGAGCGCTAGGCGGGGAGCCACCCAAGCTAGCCAAGAGGAGAAGCTGACAACAGGGTGTGCTAAGTCCAGGTTGCAGGGAGGCACCTATCTCTGCTAGTGGTCCATGAATGGGAACCTGCCACCTGGAGTCAGGTGCCTAAGGTGTTTCTTGCAGGAATGAGTTAGGTGTTTACATCTCTCCACACAAAATGATTGGAGAAGAGCCACTGCCCCCCATCTAACTTTTATCCCTTTGGGTAAAACACTCACCTAAGGGGTGGGAAACCAAGTTTAATTCCCCCCTTTCTACCTGACGGCGGGAGGAGAAGATTTGAACAGGGAGTCTCCCACCTCTCAGAAGAGTGTTGTAACCACTGAACTATGGGGGTAGTTTGATGGTGGGGGGGATGTCTCCCTCAATCTCTCCTGTTGAAGCTGAACAGCTGGCTCCAGCCAAGGAGTGGGACCAGAAATTGACCAAGATCTCAAACTTTACCACTCCTGGCTAGGAGCCACCAGGTGCAGGAACCGCTGATACAAGGCTAATTGAAGATCCCTGGGAGAGTTGCCAGGAGTAGAGTTTGGAGTTAGTTATACTTCTTTTGGCTTCTGATACCTTGGAATGGGTGGAACTTACTCATCCGGAGGGCTAAGTCACCACAGCGCAGGACCATGATGGAGGTGGCTGCTGACCACTGAAGACCCAGAGGGAAACTGAGGCAGAGTGAGTCGTGGGCCTCAAAGGGGCACTGCAGCAGTCAACCCTGCCATATTGCTATAAAGATGGAGATTTGGAACCTAAGAAGGGGTGTTTCTATGAATCTGCTGACAAGCTGGAACAATAAACTGTGAATGTCCCTGTTCTCTAAACTCTGATATCTAATAATAACGATGGTGTATACTTAACTATTTCACAGCTGATCACTGGGCAGAGTTCTCCTAGAGTACCACTACTTTTTCTCCTTGTCCTAATGCTTTCTTAAGGCCCTTGGCTGTTTTTTAATCTCTTTTCATAATTCATGGGCCAATTCTTTTTAGCCTCACTCGTACAAGGGGTTGCACTGAAATCATTGGTATGACTAATAGCAGTATGGCAAGCAGGCTCGGACTGCAGGTATGCAGATTAGTGAAATGCTCATTAGTGAGATTCAGCTATATTGCTTCCTCTTAGGGGTCCTGAATAAAGTTAAAATGATTCTTTGAAAGGTACTAAATCAGAATTTAATTCTGTTCCATTTAGTCCATGTCTAAACTACAAAGTTTTGTGGACATATCTGGGTTGGTAGGAATGGCTTTGTTTTGTTTGTTTAAATCACTAACCAACATAGTTACACTGGCCAAAAAAAATTAAACAAATCCCTGTATCGATGCAGTTATACTAGCAAAAGAGTCAGTATAACCTGCATCTCTTCTAGGGAGCTTTGCTGGCATAGCTGTACCAGCAAAACCTTTCCAGTGTAGACTAACCCTTAGCTACATTTTTGCCCTCATCCTGCTCCCAATGAAGTCAATAGCAAAAGTCCCTTGGGGCAGGAATTCGGGCTCTTACTTAATAACACATGAACCTTTCCAAGGAGAACAAATTAATACAATCCCAGACTGCAACAGCAAGTTATACGGGGGTGTGTGTGTGTGTGTGTGTGTGTGCAATAGTTCATACTCTCAAAACTCCTGCTTTTAACCTTTTTGACTAGAGAGAAACACTTACAATACTATTATTTAAAACTTTAAAATCAAAGGGGGAGACCCAAAGTGCCAAAGGGACGTAGATGCACAAGTCCCATTAAAATTATGCTCCTAAATCCCCTAGATGTCTTTGAAAAATTCCTTCATAAATGCAGCAATAACATCATTTCTTTAATTTTTGTGCAGCTTTTCCTCCATCCTGACAAGTTCTGATTGGCTGAATTCAGGTCCAGTTTGTTACCATCTCCAAATCTTTTCTGTTATTGCTTTCTAAACTTTTTATTAGGGGAAGGAATTAAGAATAAAGGTCCTGAAAGAATCAAGTGTAACCAATGTTAGGTATTAACTATGTTATCTGCGGGTTTATCTTCACTTTTCTGTTAGCTCAAAGTATAACTCAAGTGTTGCCCCCCTAACCTGACTCCTGTCCATGGACAAGTCTCTAGTTTGTTAGGTGCTTTAAACTCCAACTAGCTGGTTGCTCAGGGGGTGTGAGCTGAAGTTCGAGTGCTGTAGGGAGGCAGCCACTCTGTGCTGGTATTACAATCATGCTGCAGTGTGGCCGTGTTAACTTGAGTGTAGCTAACTTTCCAATGAAGACATAGCCACATACGCTGAAGCTTGGCTATGGCTAGTCTGGACTTAAATTCTAGACTAGTAGCAGTTTTTTAATAAAAAATGTCTGTCTCCAACTATCTTTTATACCCTTCTTGTAGAATCTAGAAAATAGAATTTCTCTTCTGCCTGGCAAACATGGACTTGTCCCACTACCATCTGTCTAATTAAACTTAGACAGTAGAACGACTTGCAGACCTACTCAGGATCACCCTCTCAGTATCTCATCTTCACTGTCACTGGGTGTGTATATAAATAACACTCCCAGCCGAAGTCAGTTGAGAATTGGGATAGAAATAACACGCAAAGATGATGATGCCTTATTCCTAGGGTTAAAAAAATGAGAATTCCCATTATGTATGTTCAACAACTCCAATTTTTATGTTCCTAGCAAAATTCCCAAGTGCACCTATGTATTTCTATACACTCAGCATAAGACAGTAGTTGTTCGGAGGCAGATTACACCCCTGCAGGAGTTATCTAGTTAATCTTTTCAGTGAGAGGTGGGGCCCAGCAGGCTGAGCATATGACTGGGAACCAGACACTCATTGTTTAACATCTATATTGCAGTAGAGCCTATAGGCCTCAACCAGTCAGGGCCCCGTTGTGCTAGGCACTGTACATGCCTTTAGTAACTCCTCAGGGCTAATTCTAGGTATGATTCCCACTGTGGCCTTGGCCAAGTCAAGTTAGCTTCTCTGTATGTTTCCCTGTTTTTTCCAATGGAGCTAGTACGTACTTCTCACTAAATTAGTGTCTGTAAACACCTGCTCTGAAGATGAAAATGATGATTATCAGTGATCTTTAGGCACACAGGTGGTTCCTGGAAGGCTCCATTGCTTTTCCTTCAAGTCTTGTCTACCCTTGGGTCTTGCCCCAGTCATACCCATCAATGGCCTTCACCAGTGTAGTTGGAGTGGTGCAAAATGCTAGTACAGATAGGCGCAAAGTCTCTGTGTCTCTTCCCAACACACATTGACAGACTCTGGCTTGTGCTTCCATGCTAAAAATGGCTGTGCAGACACTACAGATTGGGCTCTGAAGCCCCCTCTCCCAAGGCTTCAGAACCCAAGCTCTAGCCTGGCTCACAACTTCAAAGCACTGTCTACACAGCGTTTTTTACAGCAAACCCAAGTCTGACCCAGGCTGGGAGGCTGGCTGCTGCAGGCTGCGTGGATATACCCTATAAGCCGTGATTTGCACCAGTGCTGTTTATCCCAATTTTGAGCAGGGGAAAGCTGCACAAGTGCAAATAGCAGCTTTCCCTGTATACTACATGTTTGTACTGGGGCAGCTACACCAGTGGTGGCTGCTGCTTCCCGCAGCTCCCATTGGCCGGGAACGGCGAACTGCGGCCACTGGGAGCTGTGGGAAGCCGTGCAAATGTAAACAAATGGTCTGGCGGCCCACCGGTGGCTTGCCCTGATGGGCCGCAGGTTGCCCACCACTGAGCTACACTGACGACTGAAATCCACACTGTAGACAAGGTCTTAGGCTTTGTCTATACATGGCATTCAGAAATCAGTGTCCAACAACTAGTGAAGTGGTGCTTGTGCAAACCCCAAGTGTAGACAAAGCAAGCTGTGTTGTGCCCTGGTTGATCTCACTCCTGCTTGAAATCAAAGTAAGCCCAACTGGTGCAAATTGTGATTATTTTTTTTTGTTCACCATTGGGGTTTGCCCTGGCACAACTATACCAATTGCCAGTCACCAGTTGCAAAACTGACGCAGCCTTTTTGTGTAGAGGGGAAAACCTGTGATGCCTGAGTGCACTCATTACTGAGCCAGAGATCAGTGTGTTCAGTGCCAATGACTGCAGCTCCTCTAAGAAGAGCAAAGAGGGATGACTAGTGTATAAAGTTGACCTTGCAGAAAACAGGCCAAATTCACCCCTGTTGTAACTCCATTGATTTTTTTTTCATGGCGTTAAACCAGGAATAATTGTTGTATGATGTCTTGATTTCTTGTTGAATACCCTCCCTTGCCTTCGCCTTTGGGGAAATCAACTTGCAAAGAGGGAAAGTGGCACCCCAGTATACACTCTTCTGAGAAAGGTCACTTCCCACCATAGAACCCCCATGCCAGATCTCAGCTGGTAGTTACAAGGTTAAGCAGTTTTGTGAGGATTCCAGCCAAGGATTCATATATGGTGTGCATCTTACAATTGGGGTTAGCCCATTGGGGGTACAAAATCAGTCAAAATAGAAAAATCCCATCTCGTTTTTTCCCCCCAAAACCAAATAGACAGAACTTTCCTTACACGCTGTATATCAGCACCATTCTGCAGGATGTTTCCATGACGGGTGTGGTGTCACATGAGTGAGTCTGGCTCTCAGGAGCTGTAAAAGGGTGGAGAGGAGGCAGACAGTTACAGTATGTGCTGCATGTCCCTCCTACCCCTGTATGTTTGCGGGCACTGAGCATGTTGTTATGAAGTTATGTCTGGGTCACCGTGGAGGGCTCCATTCTCATGCAAATGTATCCGTTGTAGATTTTGCCCTTGGGCTTCTGTCTCCCTGCCTCCCCCACACACAGAGTTTAGCATCTGTGGAAACTAATCAAAATTTGAAGTCATTTAGTCTTGCGTTCCCATGGAATTCAGACTCTGGGTTTAGGCAACACTCCCTAGCTAACAAGAACCAGCAAGTTGTGCCTTAGTCATTCCCATCAATGAAACATGCCCCATCGCCCAATGATGTCAAGAGCCAATTCTGAGCATTCTGAAAGAATATAAACATTGACAGACTCCCACTGTGATTAACTGAGAAGATATTTGCAGCTGGAGAATCATAAAGAAGTGTTTACCTTAGCTTTGATGTGGGGATCTACTGACTGGGAGTGCCCCTGCTAATCTAATGTAGATAACTTCTGAGAGACTGCAAAGAGAACATGGCTCTAGTACAGGCTGCTCAGGAAAAGCTCCTATTGCCTCGTGCTTATGATCTGTACCTGTCTTACTGAAGTGACAGTCACCAGACAGCATCCTGTAGTCCTTACTCATTCAATACACCGGCAAACTCCCTTTGACTTCAAAGGGAGTTGGAGAGAATAAATATTGAGAACAAACTGAGTTAAGACCTCGGTATTCAGTGCTCTGTTACTGTGAATTTATATCTCCTTTGATCGCACAGAATATAGAGCCTGATCCAAGTCTTGCTGGAGTCAGTGGGGCTCTTTCCCGTGACTTCTGTGGGAGCTGGATCCAGCCCACAACGAACTGAATTCTGCCTTTCTTTTTCTCTCAAGCAAAACTCTCAGCGAAATCAAGGGGGAATTTAGCTTGCGTCAGAACTGCAGAACTTGACCCAGTGAAGTTACTCTGGCGTTGCACCAGTGCAACTGAGAGCAGTATGTGACCCACCATCTCGTTCTGTCCAATGAGCTGTACCGAAAGCCAAGTCTTGATGCATTTTGTCTAGATGAAATCTTTTTGGTTTTATGCTTTTATTTATACAAGGAGTAACACATGTACATTCATCATCAAACTGTGCTTATAAAGTGCACTGTGCAGAAGAATCCCAGAGCATGGTACAATGAAACTCCATAACAATATCGGTAATGAAGAGCAATTAAAAGTAGCAGCTAACCTATATTTCTTTAGCCTACTTTCAAGTGTTGATGTAAACCCAGGATTGCAAATGGTAGTTGGAAGCGCATTGCATTGTCCAGGGGCATAATTACAGAAAGCTCTAGCTCCCTTTGTCACGTGGTTCTAATTAGCAGGACAGATTAAATAACCAGTTGATACAGCCCTTAATGAATCATTCATAAGCATACATCTAAGATAATTATATGCAACTGGTCACACACACTCATCCCCGTAAGCCCAGGCATATGCAGAACAAGTGAAACTGAACATATCTTGTCCATGTAAAACTAGGGTGGAAGAGTTGGGGAAGGAGCCAGAGGAGGTGACCTAGCCCAACAAAATGGTTCATTCCTGCATGACTGACAGGCGGGTGGGACAAATGATGAGCCCACCTGGCTTGAGTAGAGGTCCAACCTGCGAAGGCTGGAGTCTCTGCCTCTTGTCACGGTGGCTGTCTTGTTCAATTTTGTCAATGAACAGAGGTCCTGATCCTGTGCTGCCTCAGCATTGCTCGGGAGCGGGGCAAAGTCAGTTATGGATTCTGGGGCTAGCTAGGACCTTCAGGCTGCCGTAACTTAACACTTGGCCGCCAGCAGCCCCAGGGAGCAGTTCTGGGAGCTAGGAATAGCCAGAGCACAGCAACAGTCTAGTCATGCCCCCTTTCCCCAGACAGACTTCCTACCTCAGGGCTGAGAGGGGTTGGTATATAGAGCAATGATGCCAGCTTTATACCAGCTGGGCATCCCCCATATCCTAGGGAATATGTTAAACCAGCTTCTTTGTGCCGCCAGAGCTGTGCAAATGAGCCAGGAAGGAACTGAGACTCCAACTGCCCCAGAGCTGCTATTCATTAGAGCTAGCAGCTCCAAAATCTAGACGCCTGTTTTCAACAGCTCCTTCCTTAGCACTACAGAAGTGTGCTATTTTCTTTTCAGCTGGCAAAGCAGAGCAGTCTGGGGTGCCAGCTGGTTGTGAAGACACGTATTGTTATGACTAGCTACAGACTTCTTCCTGTAAATCATACATACACAGTATGCCTGTCTCTAAGTAAATAAACATGATGTAGATAAGAAGGTAATAGGCACAATGTTATTCCCTTTGCCTAGCAGTTATGGCTGGCTGGGCCCCACTCACTGCCTAGTCTTGGACAGAGGGCTCTCTCACTCAAAGCTCCTCTCTTGTGGAACTCTCTCCTGGAGGAGGTCTTCTGGCCTCCGTGGTTGCCTGCAGCAGTGAGTCTCAGAGCCCGGGTCTACAGACGCAGGGTCGTAGGCCTCATGCTGTGGTACTAAAAATAGCCAAGTAGATGCTCTCACTTGGCTCCCACCTGGAGCTCAGGCCCTGAAGCTTGGGGAAGGGGGTGGGTTTCAGAGCCCAAGCTCCAGCCGAGATGGGAACCTCTACACAGCTATTGTTAGCATTGTAGCATGAGCCCAAGTCTGTAGATGCAGGTTCTGAGACGTGTGCGTGTGTGTGTGTGTGTGTGTGTTAGTTACAATGTAGAAATATCCTCTGTCTCCTCCTTACACTCGATGCCTCTCTCACATGAGCCCTGTGCCCCTGGCTGTCTCTTGTGCAGGTGCTGTGCTGCCCCCATTTAGTCTGCAGCAGGCCCTCCTGTCTAACATCTATTGGGTGACATCTGTTGGGTCTTAGGCATTCTCTGAGGACACCCACAGGATCAGGCCCCACTAGGATGACCAGATGTCCCGATTTTATAGGGACAGTCCCAATATTTGGGGCTTTTTCTTATATAGGTGCCTATTACCCCCCACCTCCATCCTGATTTTTCACACTTGCTATCTGGTCACCCTAAGCCCCGTTGGTGAGTCAGGCGTTTCTCTACCTCGTTGGCGAATCCTGCTTTGGGGGCTCGGCTTGAACTAGGGCTTCGAGCTGCCCACTAGCTGTGGGGCAGCATCAGGGCTTAGGTGGCTTTGCAAATACCCACTGGGAGAAACTTAGGAACCATGGGGACTGAGTCAGCCACTGAGTGGCAGTTGTACAAATGCCAGTGGAGCCTCAATGGTGGACTTAGGCACCTAGGCCCAGATTGTCAAAGGTACTTAAGTGACATGCCCAAGACCACACAGGAAGTCTGTGACGGAGTAGGGAATTGAAATGGGATCTCCCAAGACCCAGCTTAGTGCCCTAACCACTGGACTATCCTTCCTCTCCATAATAGTGCTAGTCGGTACTTACATTCTGGGAAGAAGCTGGGAAAGTGTCTAATTCTATTAGGAAGGAGCCAGGGATAGGGTACTATACTTCCTGGTGTTGGAAATGGGCTCCTTGAATTCTAAGCCAGCTCAGTCCTTTGGCATAGAGTATACTCTTGTGATGACAAAATTGCTGTAGCACTATGTTCTCAGTGGAACAGATTTTTTCCCCCCGATGAATCTCTTGTTATACTCTCAACATTGTTTGGGCACAGATCCATGTTTACTCTAGCTATGCAGCCAAAAATATGGTGATCTCTGGTTCATGTGAGCATGTGGTTATGCTAAATGCGTCATCACAAGTCACCAGCTACACAAAATACTGAGCCATGGCAGGGAAATCAGAGTGTATGGCACAGAAATGAATAGAATAACAGTATTTGAAGCCAGAAACTTTTTTAGAACAATATCTTCTTTTTTAAATTCATGTGATCAGAATGGCATTTTCTAAAGTGAAACATTCCTTTCAAACAGAACTGTGTTTTGATTTCTGATCTGTACCAGGAATGCATTTTATGGGATAAAATGGAAAAAATTATGGCAGAGCAGGGCAGGAGCCTTAGCCACACATCTTCTATTAATTATCTCTTAGCTGTGTTGGCTCTGCTGTGATAACAAAAGTAGCATGTCACAAACTTTTATTGTTGGCACATCTTAGAATCATAGAATATCAGGGTTGGAAGGGACCTCAGGAGGTCATCTAGTCCAACCCCCTGCTCAAAGCAGGACCAATCCCCAACTAAATCATCCCAGCCAGGGCTTTGTCAAGCCTG
Organism: Platysternon megacephalum; assembly: GCA_003942145.1. Lineage (NCBI taxonomy): Eukaryota > Metazoa > Chordata > Testudines > Platysternidae > Platysternon > Platysternon megacephalum. The sequence goes on along the minus strand of QXTE01000129.1, from coordinate 1,397,207 downwards.
ACCTTAAAAACCTCTTCTCCCTGTGTGTACCAGCCAGGGTAAGAAGGCACTGTTTTAACACTTTTTGGAGTGGAACTGCACTTTAATGTTGGGTTGGGTGAGTTAAACCCTGCCCATCCCTCCCCAGCTATTGTGAACTAGGGAGGGTCATGGGCCTTCTGCATATTGACCCTGTTCCTACTCTTATCTTATCAAAGGAGCCTGCTTCTTCCCAGAAGAGCTGAGAGTAGATGTTGTTGCTAGCTATTTAGCAGCTCAGTTGTACATATTTGGAGTGCGGGTAATTAATGCTGATGATATTTTAATGGAAATTATTACTTGTTTTATTGAAGTATACATTTAACTGGGCTTTATGCCCTCCCAAAACATCTTAAATTCAATATTTTGGGTTCAGTGATGCAACTAATCTAGCAAAATTCAGTCTCACTGGTGTATACTGAGCCCTGCTGATAAAGCAGGGGAGGTAGTGTTGTGTAGTATAGTGAATAGGGCATTACACTGGCACCAAAAAGGTCTGTATGCTCTTCTTAGCTCTGACACTGCACTGCTCTGCAACCTTGGGTAAGTCTCTTCACCTCTCCATGCGTCCCCCTTCCCACCCTTTATCTTGTCTATTTAGACCATAAACTCTTTGGGGCAGGGACTGTCTCTGTGGGCTTGTATGTTGCCTAGCGCAATAAGGAAAGGGCCTCTAGGCATTTTAGTAATTCACATAATAAATAATAATGATGATGCCATACAAACCTACATGATCAGGGGAGGGGCTGTTGTCAGGGAAAAGGAAGGAAAAAAGAGGATTGGGTAGCTATGGTCCCTAAATGTGCATTAACCCCTCTTCTTAATTAAAAAAAAATCAAGAGTGGCCCATAGACTCACTTTACCCATCCCACTTACAGAAAGTGGTGCCAGTGAGCAGAACTGCACTTTAAAGCAGCTCATCTGGCTGCACAGCACATGTGAATATAGCAGCTGGGCTGGAAGAAGGAAGGGGGTGCCCAACCAGGGCAGAGACTTCCAATGTAAACATACAATTTAAAAAAATATCCTGAACTCTATTGTTCAAAAGGTACATCAAATAAACTAAAAGGTAACAGGTTAGGGGAATCTTAACCAATCATGTGTGCTGCAGACACAGACGGGATGGTGTGGAGCTGACACTGATAGCCTATAGCTCTGCACCAGCTGTGCTGAAATCACTCCTGATGAGTGGGCTGCACAGCTGTGAAGAGAAGCAGCTGTGACTAAGCCTATTTAGAGGGTATCATACCAGTTCAGTTATTTGGATGTGGTAGATTGTCTGTTCCCTTCTTTGGAGCAGCTGGTTTAAGAGCTGAGAACAAACTTTGAACCTGAGTTCCTGCACTGTGCACCTGACTTTACCATGTGCCTCTCTGTGTAGGCACAGGGTCTGGCTATGTTGAGCTTATGATATGATTGGGGTTTGGGGTGTTCCCTTGCTGCCCCTTGGCCCATTTACAAAACTACATAGACAGTTTCTGAATAGGGTATTATATCTGTCTTTATTGGAAATTTAAATGAAGCTTTTACCACAAAAGTCCACCTGGCTTGTCAGGACACTGCTCTGCTCTGGACAACTGGAATGGAATCTTGTTCCCATTGATTCCAATGGGAGCGTTGCCAATGACTGCAGCAGGGCCAGGATTTCACCCCAGAGCCATGCTCCACAATGAAGAAAAATGGGGAAATCCTAAACTCTGCTACTAACATTCAGCAGAGAAACACACTTGTCATAATATCCTACGTTAGCCCTTTAATGTTCCAGAGAGCCCCGTGTTCCTACTTTGCTTGTAACAGACCCTCTTTATCTCAAAACTTCAGTATGCTAGCATAACGTTCCTGTTCTAAGACCTGTGACTTTTTCTAACAACAGATCCTAACTTTAAAGTGCTTAAAAGCAGCACTCAGTCAACTAATGACTTCATCATTCATCTAAGCTATGACTACACTTAATACAGAAACATCTTTCAATGTAACAACGTTTTACATTTCCTAAGAATTGTGATCTTAACTCTTTTGGGCCCACACTTTATCGTATATTAAGGATACATCTATAAAGGATTAATACATGTTACAGCACAAATAGTATGTTATAGATGGTTACCAGCAACCGGTGGGACTCTATAGCAATCTCTAATAACTGATTAACCATTTATTAAAACATCTATTAACCACTTATTAAACCTTTTATGCATGATTTATTATGTGCTCTTAGTATGTGTGAACTGTTCCCTTCTCATAGTGTATTAAATTTTATAGTGTTGCTAAACTGTGGATGTCTTATATAAACCTCTTTATTTAGTCTCTAGAAAGTGGATTTTGTGTTGGTGTTGGGTTTATGAATAATATTTTGTAGTTTTATGGGGTTTTGTATTGGTTGGTTTTTTTTTATTAATTGAGGGTAGATTATGGGAAGAGGCACACATGAGAAAAGCAGGAATAGGCAATTTTGGAAGCACAGAATAGATTAATAGATTCCAAGGTCCAGAAAGGACCATTATGATCATCTAGTCTGATCTCCCGTATAACACAGGCCATAGAACTTCCCCCAACTTCTCCTTCATATCTTTTTTTTTCCCCTAGAAAAATATCCAATCTTGACTTAAAAACTCAGTGATGGAGAATGCACCATGACCTGTGGTAAGTCATTCCAACAGCTAATTATGCTGTTAAAAATATACACCTTATTTCCAATCTGAATTTGTCTAGCTTCAATTTCTGGGCATTGAAGCATATTATACCTTTCTCTGCTTGACTGAAGAGCCCATTGTTAAACAGTTGTTCCCTATGTTGGTACTTATAGATGAATCAAGTCACCCCTTACCCTTCTCTTTCAGACAAATAGATTGAGCTCCTTGAGGCTATTACTAAATGCAACAGGTGGCTTTGGGCAAGCTACCTGTGGCCTTATGCAAGGTAGGGTTAAGCTGGTTCCCCTTCAAAATGACTTAAGTCTGGAAAGCACATTGAAGATGAAGAGCACTATATAAACATGAAGTATAAATAGAACTGTGCATAAAAATTGGTTGTGAATCCTTTTGAAGGACATATGCTAACTAGAGAGATTAGATGTGTTTAAAGGGACATTGTTAAGACAAATTGGAGCTTGATCATCCTGCAAGTTGCATTGAAGTCAATGCAGGAGAGATGCTCAAATCTGTTAGTGCAATCAGGGAAGGACCTTCACAGTCAGAATTTCAAAAGTGGGTTTTTTATGTTAGGCTACTTGTTCAGGTGCCTGGCTTTCTGCTGTGCTGAGCACTCCACCTATTAACGTAAGTGGGAGTTGCAGATGCTAAACACCTTTGAAGATCAAACCACTTACTTCAGTGTCTACAATCTGATTGGGGCGGGTGGACCTCGACACCCATGTGGAGTTCCATGTGGGCACAGAGGTTCACCAGCAAGGATCAGCATGCAGGATCAAAGCCTAACTGTGGAATTAGGTGCCCTGCTTCAGGCAGTAAAGTTTGGAATCGTGGCCTGTTTTTAAGGCCAAAATATTTTAATTACGACTAATAGTTTCAATAATTTAGAATCTAATACTATATTTAATGGTTTGTTTTTTATTTTTTTGTATTTCACTCACTTGAGCAATCAGAACGGCTACACAGGGTCAGACCAATGGTCCATCTAGCCCAGTATCCTGTCTTCTGACAGAAGAGGGAATAAACAGAACAAGGGAATTACCAAATGATCCATCCCCTGTTGTCCAGTCCCAGTTTCTGGCAGTCAAAGGTTTAGGGACACCCAGAGCATGGGGTTGTGTCCCTAACCATCTTGGCTAATAGCCATTTATGGATCCTCCATGAACTTAGCTAATTCTTTTTTGAACCCAGTTACAGTTTTGGCCTTCCCAACATCCCCTGGCAATGAGTTCCACAGGGTGACTGTGTGTTGTATGAAGTATTTCCTTATGTTTCTTTTTAAACCTGCTGCCTATTAATGTCATTCAGTTCTTGTGTTCTGTGAAGGGGTAAATAACACTTCCCTATTCACTTTCTCTACATAATTTATGACTTTATAGACCTCTATGATATCCCCCCTTATTCGTCTTTTTACAGGTTGAACAGTCAGTCTCTTTAATCTCTCCTCATATGGAAGCTGTTCCATTCCCCTAATCATTTTTGTTGCCCTTCTCTGTATCTCTTCCTATTCTAATATCTTTTGAGATGGGGTTGTGACACTGTGCCCCAAAGCAACACCGTGGCACCCCCATATTCACCACTGTCATATAATTAGGATATGTTCTGTACAAAGTATCAGGGGGTAGCTGTGTTAGTCTGTATCCACAAAAACAACAAGGAGTCCAGTGGCACCTTAAAGACTAACAGATTTATTTGGGCATAAGCTTTCATGGGTAAAATACCTCACTTCTGAAGTTTTTTACTCACGAAAGCTTATGCCCAAATAAATCTGTAAGTCTTTAAGGTGCCACCGGACTCCTTGTTGGTTTTGTACAAAGTATGCCTTGTGAGGTATCATTCTAAAAGTCGTGTTCTGTTAAACATTAATACCCTTTTGGATTGTAGGTGCTATCATTGTATGTGAAGTTATGAAGTTTGGCTACGTATGTGCTACTGAAATATGTTGTGAGATTGAGAACACCCACAAGCAGCCTTTCAGGTACAACAATAAAAAGGCCAAACAATGTGGACGGCTTATTGAGGAAATACACCCAAGCACTAGGATTACCCCAGGAACTAGGTACAATAGAAACCTCTCGGAGATAGCACTACACAATGGGAACTGTTTGACCCAGGTCACAGCAAAAGAGCTTTCCAGCAAGTTGGAAGAAGATATAAGAACATAAGAACATAAAAGGAGAATATAAAAGAATATAAAAGGAGAAAATGACATCATGACAGGACCTCACTCTCCCTGAAACACACCTGAAAGAAGCAGAGGAAAAAGACTGAACTGGGTGGGAAGTGCTGGTCCCAGGCAGGAAAGAAAGAAGCCTGTCTGTGTATGTAAAAGCTAGCCTGCTTGTACTATCTAACTGGGTGACTCATGGCTTGATTCAAATCCTAACTAGTACATGAGGCTTAGATTGTGGTTTTGTTTTATTTCTTATGGTAATCTATTTTGATCTGTTTGCTATCACTTCTAATCACTTAAAATCTATCTTTCTGTAGTTAATAAATCTATTTTATATTGTACCTAAAACAGTATGTGTTGTTTGAAGTGCAAAGGGAAAAATCTCAGCTCAGGAACAAGAGTTGGTGCATGTCCGCTTTCCTTTATAGAAGTGGCAGACTGGGTAATAAATTCATACTGGTTGGGCTTTTGTGGCTTTTGACCAGGGCAGGACAGGACAGCGCTGGGATATTTTGGCTGGAGCCTCTTTATTGTTGGTTCATGCAGTGGCTAGCAGAGCAGTCATGAACACAGCTGGGTGTGGCCCCTGCCTGTGGATGTTGGTGTGAGTGCAAGCTTGGAGGGCTTGGCAGCTTGTCACAACGTCACAATGCGAGAGGGAACCCAGATTGGTGAGACAGAGGGCTCAGCTGTACCTCAGTCCCAGGGGGCACCCCAATGGGGACCCATCACAGGGGTGACCAGAACTACAGACAATATTCAAGGTGAGAGTGTACCATGGATTTATATAGAGGCATTATGATATTTTCCATCTTATTATCTATCTCTTTCCTAATGGTTCCTAATGGTCTGTTAGCTTTTTTGACTGCTGCTGCACATTGAGCAGATGTTTTTAGAGAACTATCCAAAGTGACTCCAAGATCTTTCTTGAGTGGTAACAGCTAATTTAGACCCCATCATTTTGTATGTATAGTTGGGATTACATTTTCCAATGTGCATTGTTTTGCATTTATCAACATTGAATTTCATCTGCCATTTTGTCACCCAGTTTTGTGAGATCCCTTTGTAACTCTTTCAGTCAGTGTTGGACTTAACTATCTTAAGTAACTTTGTCACCTGAAAATTTTGCCACCTCACTGTTCACCCTCTCTTCCAGTTCATTTACGAATATGTTGAACAGCACTGGTCCCCATACAGATCCCTGGGAGACACCACTAATTACCTCTCTCCCTTCTGAAAACTGACCACTTATTCCTACCCTTTGCATTCTATCTTTTAACCAGTTACCGATCCATGAGGGGACCTTCCCTCTTATCCCAGGACTGTTTACTTTGCTTAAGAGTCTTTGATGTGGGACCTTGTCAAAAGCTTTCTGAAAGTCCCAGTACACTATATCAACTGGATCCCCTTTGTCCACATGCTTGTTGACTCCCTCAAAGAATCTGAATACATTGGTGAGGCATGATTTCCCTTTTAACAAAAGCTGTGTTGACTCTTCCCAAACATATCGTGTTCAGTTTCTTTACTGTAGTATTCAACCAATGTGCCTGGTACTAAAATTAGACTTACCAACCTGTAATTCCCAGGATTGCTGGACTGTTAGCTATACCTCTTGCCTTTCACTCACTCAGAATAATGCTGGGGGTTTTGAGTTTCTATCGTAGCGGGGAATAGTTACATCAGTAATACTTGCGCATATTGTTTTTTCAAAATATTATGAAATCTGCTTGTTAAACTTTATATTTTAATGTAGTTGCACAAAGGGTTCAAGATTTCAGTGTCTAAACTTTCCCATTCACACTAAGTCTTATAAAGTTACTCTCATCAGTGAACTTTGAGACTAGCCATTGCAACTATCAGTCAGTGTCCCATTTTAATTTTGCATTGTCTACTGTAAGTGGGACACTACTCTATTCTTAGGAATTTCACTTATTTTAAAGAACAGAACTCTTCTTTAAATACAGAAGCTCAGTGACTTATTTAAAGCTGTACGCTAAAACTAGTGTTAATTGCTAGAGGCAGAAGAATGTTAGCAGGAAAGCAAGCTCAAAGATGGGAGTTGCATCAGGAATCAGTGTTTGCAGTGGAATTACATTAAAGATGAATTTGGCACAAGCTTTTAATCCACTCAAGTTACTAAAATAGCTTTAAAGAGAGTTTGATCATTTTGAATGGAAGGATGTGCCAGTGGTTAGGGCACTTGCTTGGTACCCAGAAGACTCAAGTTCAAATCCCTACTTTGCCACAGACTTTGTGTGACATTGGGCAAGTCATGGACAGTTGGCTAAAGACAGATAGTGTTAAGAAGAACACACAAAGTACTGTATCAGTGATGAGAAGGGTAGGGCAGCTGGTAGATCTGGAAGGGGATACACAATAAGAAAAGTTTGATAATCTCTGGCCTAGGCAACAGAAAGCTCAAGGTGCCCCCAGCAAAGAGTTTTTAAAAGCCACACTAAAAATGCTTCCAGGGAAGGGGGTCTTGTGGGCTCTCTCTCCCTCTCCCCCTTCAAATACAGGTCCTTTTGAGAACCACAGTGATGCACAGCAGAAACGACACACATGTCCTTCTGCAGACCTATATCTGCTTCTTTCCCCAGGACTCGGTATTGAGCTTCCAGCATCAGCAAACATAAAAAATATTTAAGTTACAAAAATTGAAAGAGGCAGCTTGGTAGATCGTATTTCTTAAAGTACATGAAATTCCCTCAGGTCACCAGCTGAATAAAGTGGATAAACCATAATCCCTTCCTGCACTGTAAATAGTTTGTCTATTACTGGTGGGGAGGGAGATGCAGTTAGCATTTCAAATAGCCTAGGTTGGGCCCTATGTACCTTCCTAACATAGCTAGCTCTGCGAGGAAAAGTACTGAGTGTATAGTTAAGTTTCCAGGGGATACTTTTAAATATTTTTCAGTCTGTTTTATCTTTATTTGTAATAGTTTCAGCCGGACACTTTGAGCAATAGAATAGAATGAACAAAATGCGATAATGCTCAGACTTGAACTTTAATCAGTAGTTAAGTTAAAAGCATCATCCTTGGTGGGGCTGGGAGAGGGAGAAGGAGGGAAAAAATGAATAATCTTGCTTCATTCTTTAAATCTTGCCTTTTGAAACATGTAGGCTGCATTTTTTAAACACCTGAAGAATTGTTAGAGCAAATAAAACAATGGAAAGACCTTTCATATTGAAACAAATTATTTGGAGTGCTTTTCTAATGTTTGCTGCAAAAAAAGCTTGCATATGTCAAGTCCTTTATCTGAACTCTTGTTTATAAATGTGCAGCACCCTATATCCGGTAATAAAAGCAAAATTAGCATGGAAAAAAATCTTTACTGTTTAAATAAAAAGTTAATGAAGTTAAGGACATTTGTCCAAAGCACATTCCCTCCCCCACCCACATTGTCCTGTGAGAATACAGCTACCCCAATAGCAGGGTCTTATAGCTGTGCCAGAGGTCAGTGACCCTACAGGCCAAGACTCTATTTCGATTGCTGACCCAAACACAATTTGGTGAAGTGCCAAGTACTATGTGCTTGTGCAAGGAGCTGCACAGGAGACAAAGGGAGTAGAATTACAGATAACGGGGGTCAGAACCAAATGACACTGGCACATTGGGAGCGTTTCAGAGGTAGGGGCAGGAAGGGGAAGGATAATGGAAAAGAAATGTTCTATTTAGATGACAATTCACTTCCCCTCCCCCCCCACACACACCAGTATCTTTAAAAAGCATTCATGAGGGAGATTTTCGAAAATCTTTTGGAAATCAGCTTAACATGCATAGCCTATCTTAACAGTAGGGACACAAACAAGCGCTGAATATTCGACACCCGTAGGGGGAAAGAAATGGATTTTGAGCGCATCTTCCTTTCGAAATTCTTTTTCTCTAAAATGCTCTGTCCGTAGCTCAGGGAGGTCCAGCTTATTCCCATCTCTAAATTGGGAGAGCCAGCTTGTCCTGCTTGCAGCATGCTCCCTCTGTGTATCTGCCAGCCTAGGTGTCAGCTTCTGTCGGCTGCTGACAACCCACTCCCCCCACCGCTGCTTCCTGAGGCCAGCATTCTTTACATGGAGAATTCCCCTTGATCCTAGGCTCGGCCTTGGGAAGAGTAAACTGTTCTAGCCTGAATGGAGCCTTATGAGCTATTCTCCAGTTAACAGATTGTCCATTGTTTCCTCCAGGACTCTTACCTGGGTCATTGTTTTACCTTGCCTGTTGGGTTCCTGTAACAACTCCCTTTGATTCAACTTCCGGCTCTCAGGAAGGTTGCCATCAAAAAGGTAACCTATGGGGAATGAGTGGTGGTGATGTTTGTTTTATTTAAAAAACACCCATAATTCCTTCATTCTTCACAGAGGGGGACACCCATTGCCAGACAAGCTACATTTCCAGTCATTCTTTATAGTTCCTAAAATCTGATGTAACTCTCCTTGTACAAACTTATAATTGTACCATAAAAGTGTGAGTCTCTAAAAAACAGAAAACACTTTTACCCAGAATGATATTTATTTTAGATAAGGAACAAAAGTAAAATCTCTCCCATGAAGACAGCTTCCAGTGGTCGTCTCTCTGACCGTCTCCATTGAGCTCTGAGAACAAAACAGCTGCTGAACTCAATACATGGGGAATACTTAGAGCTCTAAAGTTTCCGTATACAGAAAACACAAGGCTACATACAGCACATGCAAAAACAGCCAGAAGTCTTACAACAATTCACAGTAGGGGTGAGGATGCCGCATGATGCATTCTAGGATACCTTCACTGAATTACAAAGTACCAAGAGGATTTCACAAGGGATGGATGGGGAGAAGTGATTATTTTGAAAACGGTAGAGCATGTTCAAATTTCTATGCTTACTGTCCCTCCTAACAAAGGGAAGGGAGACATCCAGCACATCAGTTTGTGCTGTACTCAAGTTTATATTTCGCTTTGTACTTCACCTTTAAATTGTCTTTGCACGAGCAGGCCCCTATTGAGGTTTGGCTGTGTTTTGGGTTGGGGAGGGGAGTTTCCATTGGCTGAACTCTCTTGCCTCCCCAGTGTCCCTCAGCATGGGCTGCTGTTCTGTTTCCCTTCGTCCTGACCAAAACATGGCACATGTAATATACTTTCAAGACAAATTAGCAATGTCATGCTTTTCAGGCAGGGGGGTTCACAGAAAAAGTAGAACCCTGTGTTGGGTGACCAGATAGCAAGTGTGAAAAATCAGGACACGGGGTGGGGGGGGCNCCTCCCCAGTGTCCCTCAGCATGGGCTGCTGTTCTGTTTCCCTTCGTCCTGACCAAAACATGGCACATGTAATATACTTTCAAGACAAATTAATAATGTCATGCTTTTCAGGCAGGTGGGTTCACAGAAAAAGTAGAACCCTGTGTAGGGTGACCAGATAGCAAGTGTGAAAAATCAGGACACGGGGTGGGGGGGCAATAGGAGCCCATATAAAAAAAAGCCCCAAATATCGGGACTGTCCCTATAAAATCAGGACATCTGGTCACCCTAACCCTGTGTGATACTGGGATCCCATGGGTCCTGCAGGACCTGCTGCCATAGTAGCGGGAGCAGGATTAAAAAAAAAAAGTCCTGTGCTGCGCTCTACACATAAGCTATCACCAGCTGCTGGTTAGATGAGAGCAAGCTTTATATCCTCCTTGACTCTAGCCCATTCTGGCACTGGCCAAAGTACTCTTAAGAAACCAAATGTTGAGGTTAGCCCAGTCCACCTCCTGCTAGCAGAGCGTGGGAGAAGAGGGGATGCTCAGTTGCTCAAAAGCCTTTATTAATGTTGCCATTTAAAAAAGGGTAAACAAGAGGTGTCTTGTAATGGAGGAGCTGGCCTGGAGTGTGACCCTGCCTGCTGTGCTTCTGTTTTGCTTCTATACCCCACCCCCCTTTTAAAGTTACAAAATCAATGAGCCAACCAGGGCCGGCTCCAGGCACCAGCCGAGCAAGCTCATGCTTGGGGCGGCAGATTCCAAGGGGCGGCATTCTGGCCGCCCTTTTTTTTTCTTTTTCTTTTTGGTTTGCCGCTCCGGCTGCCCTGTAGAGGGCGGAGGAGGGGAGCGCCCTGCAGCAAACTCGGCAGGGCGGCCCGCGTCCTTCCCTCCCAGCCAACCGGAGCGGCGCAGAGCGCTCCTGGCAGGCGGTGCGGCAGGAGGGGCCGCGTGGTGAGTGCCCCGCTGAAGCCTTGGCTGCCCCCCTTCTCTCTCTTCCCCCCGCTCCCTCTCCCTCCCCCCCGCTAGACCGGGCGCGCACCCCGCTGCATGTCTGCAGCACATGTCTGCAGTCTCCCCCTGCACCCTGGCTCCGGCTGCCCTGCAGGGTTGTTTTTTTTTCCCCCTGCTTTGCCGCTCCGGCAGCCCTGCAGGTGTTTTGTGTGTGTGTGTANCAGGCACCAGCCGAGCAAGCTCATGCTTGGGGCAGCAGATTCCAAGGGGCGGCATTCTGGCCGCCCTTTTTTTTCTTTTTCTTTTTGGTTTGCCGCTCCGGCTGCCCTGTAGGGGGCGGAGGAGGGGAGCGCCCTGCAGCAAACTTGGCAGGGCGGCCCGCGTCCTTCCCTCCCAGCCAACCGGAGCGGCGCAGAGCCCTCCTGGCAGGCGGTGCGGCAGGAGGGGCCGTGTGGTGAGTGCCCTGCTGAAGCCCTGGCTGCCCCCCTTCTCTCTCTCCCCCCGCTCCCTCCCCCTCCCCCCGCTAGACCGGGCGCGCACCCCGCTGCACGTCTGCAGCACAGGGAGTCCCCCTGCACCCTGGCTCTGGCCGCCCTGCAGGGTTTTTTTTTTTCCCCCCCTGCTTTGCCGCTCCGGCAGCCCTGCAGGTGTTTTGTGTGTGTGTGTGTGCTTTGCTGCTCCGGCCACCCCGCAGGTGGTTTTTGTGTGTGTGTGCTTTGCCGCTCCGGCTGCCCCGCAGATGTTTTGGGTTTTTTTGCTTCGCCGCTCCGCCCCCCCTCCCCCACACACACAGTTTTTTGGGGTTTTTTTGCTTGGGGCGGCAAAAAAGCCAGAGCCGGCCCTGGAGCCAACATAAAAACCATGCCCAACCTGATGGCTGACTACAAATTAGGATCCTGATCCCAACACCCGTTAAAGTCAATAGGCTGCACTGAACTTTGAGTTGAGACCCAAGTGCAGTATTCTGCCTTGGTTTGGGGGGTCCTTCTCCCTAGCCTAACAAGCAATTTCATAACAGTATTCGTCTCCTACTCCTGCTGATGTAGATGTGCTAGGGAGCAGTCAGTCAGCTACCTGGTTCTGCTACCCTGAACAGTGATTGACAGGTAATAGCCCTGCAGGGTAAAGTGTTACCTGTGATGTGAGCATTGATTTCCTTCCTTGCTTGAGTCACTACAGCATAGATTTCAAATGTTTCCGCAAATCAAGACTGCTCTGCCGGGAATACTAGGGCTGTTTTGCACATAACTTTACAGGTGGAAAATGACAGTATTTGCTTGTACAAATATCTTTCATGAGTGGTGAATTAGATATGTTATCTGTTCGGCTTCACCAGCAATAAGAATGGACACTAATCAGCTAAATCCTCCTCTGCAACTACCAGAACAAGATGGCATTTTAGGACTTTTCAGGGCTACATTTGACCCTCAGGCTAGAGGATGGGCACTCTTGCATTAAGAGTGTACAATGGTCAGTTTCCAGCCTAAACTCTTTCCCCAGAAAGTACTAGTGCAACTCTCAAGCCATTTGCTAGCCAAATGCTACTTTTCTACTGTGGATTATTTAATTCCTAGCGAGAACAGATTCTGGTTCAGGTGCAAAGTGATCTGTTTGCAGACAGTTCAGTGGCGGGAGGAAAGTCAGGGAACATATTGCCTACCCTGTTTTGAATCAGAGTATGATCTTTTGCCCACTGATGTAAATTGGCACTGATAAACCTTTGTGTGTGTCAGTTTCACTGACCCTCTTTCAGATATCATCAGTCTTCACTAAGTCAGCATCTCCTTGAGGTACTATCATCTGAGGATACCTGCTCAAGAAATTCCTATCTGAATTCTAAGCTCTGTAAGACTGATTCTGACATAAGCGTCTCCAAGTCAGTGAAGGGTTTTCATTGTCCGGCATCCACCGGACTGTTTTCTTTTATTTGTTTTTGCTAAGTCAGTTAATGGTACCATCAAAGACTGCAGCTTGCAAAGTAGGGTATAAATTTTGTGGTCACCCAAGGAATGTTGCAATATGCTTTTTGGCTTGGGACTGAGGATTGTTTCTGAAGCTCCCAGTTGTGGCATCTAGGCACTAAGTATTGGGACAGGTTTTATTTTTCCAAACTGATCTAGTCTCCCCTCCCGTTCCAAGGAAATCTGTCTGTACCTTTGTCTAGTCACATTTCCTCGGATAAACTTGTAGCCCTTTTAGTTGTTCCTGCTGTTCCCTCCAGTCCATGCGCTAGCTCATTCAAGTATGCAGCAGCAAAGACATCCTATCCTTGGAGAGCACCCCACAGGCAATGAAAGGTCACTAAAGCTCCATGAAGGCCATCTTGCATTGCTTTGAATTAATCAAATTAGGACATTTTCTGCCCTCTATAATTTGATATGGAAATCTTACTGTGGCCACAGATTCCATAGGGCCCCAGAATCTGGCTTTCATGGCAAATGTAAAGCCAGAATTGTAATTTTGAAAAGAAAACTCTTCAGATATGAACTGATTCTAAAGCAATAGCATGGCATCTGTCTTAGTCTGCCCAGAGCCTGAAACAATAGCTCTGAGATGTGAACTGCCCCATGCGTGGTTAAGTATATAGCCTAAAGACGATTGTTTTAATGTCACCGTTAACTATTTTACTTCTCATCACTGCAGCATAAACAACTGATGTGCTTAGTCCACACTCCCAAGCTATCTCCCATGCCTTCCCAGTCACCAAGAGCTGTTTGCTACCCAGCTTTCATAACATACAGTTTCCCCCGATAATGCCTGAGTGCAGTCATCTGTTGTCAATGCAAAAAGTTGCAACTCTCTGAAAATTTAGGGGCAGAGTAAAACAAATTGAATCTGTTTAGAAAAATCTCCCAAGGTATTCTGTATGTTTGTGTGCATTCTCATTAAATTCTAACATGGAGATTTTTACTGAGTTAAGGTGAAGCTGAATAGAAAATTTCTAATCTGCTGCATTGGAGTACTGTAGACACCAGGGGGGACCCTACTACAGAATCATATGTTTACTGTACAATTTACCTGGGCTCTTAACTGGATTTTAGCCCAAACTCCCTATTATCCACCCAGAAAAACCCATGACCCAAGTTTGGAGATGCTTTAAGACCAGGCTAGCTGACCCAACTGAGGATGTAGTTTAGATTGCAGGCTCTGCTTTAACTCGTGCTGGAACCCACTCACTTTGCAGTGAGGATGCTGGCAAAACCACTCAAGTGCTGATCATCCTCCAGTACCCATCCCCCAATTCCCCCAAAAGTCAGATGGCGTTCTCCCACAATTAACACAGTTGACAGGGAATGAATCCTAGAGCCTCTCAGCACAAAGAACCATGGGTTATGCCCCCAGACACACACGAGGAAGTGCAGAAAGTGATGTAGGTAGAACTTTGCTGTGGGGACACTCACACCCAGGCTAGGGTAACCCAGGGCTCAGACCTGGGTGCCAATCACTTGGGTTAACTGTGCAGTGAAGACTTACAATTCAGCTTACCACATAGTATGCAGGACCTTAATGTTAATGCCCCTTCCTTCTTGCATACCACAATCTGAGGACTGACCCAACTACTATAGAATGGCTCTAACCTTATCATAGAACCGTAGGGTTAGAAGGGACCACAAGTGTCATCTAGTCTAACCCCCTACCAAGATACAGGATTTCTTGTGTCTAAACCATCCAAGACAGATGGGTATCCAGCCTCTTTTTGAAAACCTCCAGTGAAGGAGCTGCCACAACCTCCCTAGGCAGTTTGTTCCATTGCCCTACTGTTCTTACACTTAGGAAGTTTTTCCTGAGATTTAATCTAAATCTGCTATGCTATAGTGTGAACCCATTGCTTCTTGTCCTGGCCTCTGTGGCAAGAGAGAGAAACTTTTCTCCATCTTTTTTATGGCAGCCTTTCAAGTATTTGAAGACTGCTATCATGTCCTCCCTTAATCTCTTTTCCAAACTAAACATACCCAGTTCCTTCAGCCTTTGCTCATATGCAGGGGTGAAAGTGGGCCGGTGCGGGTTCTTACCGGTAAGAACCCGCACCGGCCCATACCCAGCCCACATTAAAGCACTGCCGCGGCAACGCTTTAAGGATGGTCCTTTGCCACGGCAGCACTTTAATGTTGCTGCGCCCCCTCCCGTCGGCAAGCGCTGCCACGGCAAAAGACCCTGCAGCACTTTAACATCCCTGCCCCTTTTGCTCTCCCCTTCCCCTCCCCCCGGATGCTGATGGGGGGAGGGCAAAGGGAGCAGCTGCCCTGGGGCCTGCAATTTAAAAGGGCCCGGGGCTCCGGATGACGCTGCCGCTACCGCAGCAGCGGGGTCTGGAGCTCTAGGCCCTTTAAATCAACACGGGAGCCCCAGGTGGTGCGGGCCAGGTGGCCTGGAAGGGCTGGCTGGGGGATGCTGACCCCCAGCCCCGCACTTTCCACCCGAGGCCCTGTCCCTTCCGGGGGGCCAGAGCTGCCCCCCCGTACCGGTAAGTGTCCTCAGTTACTTTCACCCCTGTTCATATGGCTTGCATTCCACCCTTTTGATCATCTTTGTTGCTCACCTCTGGATCCTTTCCAGTTTCTCTACATCCTTTATATACATTGGTGACCAAAATTGTATACAGTACTCCAGCTGAGGCCTAACCAGCGCTGAGTAAAGCGGTACTATCACCTCCCGTGACTTGCATGCTATGTCTCTGTTAATGCAACTCAAAATTTCATTTGCTTTTTTGCAACAGCATTGCATTGCTGACTCATGTTGAGGTTGTGATCCACCACAACTCCCAGATCCTTCTCAGCAGTGCTGCTGCCAAGCCTGTTTTCCCCCGTTCTGTATTTGTGTATTTGGTTTTTCTTCCCTAAGTGTAGCTCCTTACACTTGTGTTTTTGAATTTCATTTTGTTATCTTTAGCCTAGTTCTCCAATTTATCAAGATTCCTCTGAATTTTAGCACCATCCTCCGAAGTGTTTGTAAACACGTCCCCCCCCCAAGCTTTGTGTTATCAGCAAATTTGATCAGTAGGCTCTCTATTCGTACATCTAGATTATTAATAAAGATGTTAAATAACACCAGACCCAAAACAGATCCCTGTGGAACCCCACTTGAGACCTCCTTCCAATCTGACATCATTCCATTTATAGTTTATGTTTGTGGTTGTTTAACCAATTATATATCCACTTAATGGTAGATCCACCGAGCCTGCATTTCTCCAGCTTATTTATGAGACTGGCACGTGGGACTGTGTCAAAAGCCTTGCTAAAGTGCAGGTATATTATGTCCACCACATTACCCATATCCACCAAACCAGTTACCTTGTCAAAGAAGAAAATCAAGCTGGTTTGTCATGATTTGTTCTTAGTAAATCCATTCCGGTTGCTAGTGATCACCCATTATCCTCCAGGTATTGGCAAATTGAATGTTTTATCTATTGCTCTAGTAGCTTCCTAGGTATCAAGGTCAGGCTGATTGGTCTATAGTTCTCCGGCTCCTCCTTTTTTGGCTTTTTAAAGATGGGCACCACATTAGCCCTTTCTCTCTTCAGCATGGTATTCACTCTAATCCAGAGCTCCCACATCCTCTGCTTATTCATTATGGTTACTGTGTGAGTTCTGTGGCTTTTAGGATGTCTTTTGAAGATCTATTCTCCCTGACATTTCCTGTTTCAAAGTTGAAAATGCTGTCAAGATATCTCTTGGTTTTCTTAC
Source organism: Platysternon megacephalum (assembly GCA_003942145.1). NCBI lineage: Eukaryota > Metazoa > Chordata > Testudines > Platysternidae > Platysternon > Platysternon megacephalum. The sequence goes on along the minus strand of QXTE01000129.1, from coordinate 1,380,519 downwards.
TGTATCTCCCTTAAGTCATAGTGTAAATCCCTCTAGGTGTTTTCAGGGATGTCATACTTACTCCCAACTAGTCTACCTTCTCCTTGTAGTTATGTTCATGCCTTTCCTTTAGGAAGTTTATGTTGACGGCCTGCCAGTTTTTGCTCCCTTGAGAGGGTAAATCTCTTACTTGACTGGCCTTGTCTGCTGAAGAATTTTGATTGACTACACTGAAGTCAGGGTGAAGAAATGTTTGCTAGTCTTTTATACTTAAAGGGATAGATGTTTGCTGGTGTTTTACGATTAAAGCAATATAACATTTCTGCAGAACAGAAGTATACACTTAGGAGTATATTCTGTTTGTTGCATGAGCCCTTTGCCATGCAACTCCCATTAGCAATAACACTCAGCACATAAAGATTAATATATACTCTGCTAGGCATAAGTTGTTCATGAACTGTCCAGGAATTTTTAGCTGTGCATGTGAAACTCTCACCAACGTTAATAAGAGTCTCGCTTTTCAAATTCTGCCTCATTCTTTGGGGGTTAATTTTAAGAGTTTCTAGGGGGTTCAGAGTACTTCTTTTAATTATTTGGAGATTGTTTTTCCAGATTGAAACTATGCCTGCTACTACTACATGGCAGTTTGTTTAGTTCTAAATCAAGTTTCTTTTGCCCTGTGGCTTTATTTTGTTTTTGGAAAATTCAGGAAACTGCTGGAATAAAAAGAATGTGAGAAAAATGAAGGCGAGAGAATCCATTTAATCTGTTTGGGAGATAATGCTAACAGGTTCAATTGAAACCTGTTTTATACTTCCCCCTTGCTACTTTTTTTGTCTTCAAAAGACACACATACTGAAGTCCTGATCCAAAGGGTTTGAACTCATGCTTAACTTAAAGCATGCACATAACCCTGTTAACAGAACTACTCATGCCCAATCTTAGGTCTCTTGGGCTTTGGGGAACTTCTCAGAACTGCCTCTAAAATCTTAGGTCTCTTGGTATTGCCTCCACCATGGGTGCTGCAACTGCCATGCCAGCAATGCACAAGCATAAGAGTGAGTGACATTGACTAACAAAGGAAGAATAGAGAGGTGTATCTTGCCTTGGCACAAGCCAAACAGAATAGTTCCTGAGCTCAGCAGTTGTCCATATTCACGTAAATGATCTATTCCTTAATCTTAAAGAAAAAATGATTTTTTTAATGAGGGGGGGGGGATTTACACGGGGGTTCTGTGATTAGCTGAGAGGAAAATATCAGGCTTTACAATTTCCCACTGTAGTCAGGTATGTGTCTCTCACACCACCCACAATCAGCTGTGCATGCTCTAACCTGTACTGGTGCTTGTTGCGCCACGTAATTAAATGGGGGGGAAGGGCAATTCACTGGCATAGGTGCAGTCACAAAAACCTGAAGTAGCTGTGTTGGTATGCGCCCCAGTCAGGGCCCGCCTTACCCTGCGCAGCTGCCTGCTGCTCCAGCCCCTGCTCCGCCCATGGCCCCCGCCCCTTCCCCAAAGCCCCTGCTCCGCCCCCGCTCCACCCCTTCGCCAACCCCCCCGCCCTGCTCTGTCCCTTCCCCGCCTGCACTCTCCCGAGGACTGCAGCAGGGGGCGGGCCTGCACTCACCGGCGGCGGGAAGTGGAGCGACCCGGCCCCAGCCCGCTCCCCTGGCTCCCAGCCAGGGGAGCAGAGCGGAGCGGGCTGCGGCCGGGTCGCTCCACTTCCCGCCACCCTCTGAGTGTGGGGTCGGCCTGGCTGCCCTGCACTCACGGGGCGGTAGGAAGTGGAGCGACCCAGCCCAACCCGCGGAGGCCTGGCCCCCCCGCGGGGGAGCTGCTAGGGCACCAAAATGGCTAGGGAGGGCCCTGGCCCCGGTGGCGGGGAACCACTGGAGCAGAATATACTCTTACAAGAATTCGCAGCTGCTGGATCTGTTTTAGGCTGGTGGTTTCTAATTTCTACTACCTGCTAAGGACACAAGCCTGAGATTTAGGCTATTCTTAACCGCACAAATCACTACCCAGTCCTGGAGCTTTCCCTCCTCTGTTCTGGAGACTACATAGCTCCTGTGAGTTCCTTTTCAACAACAAAGTTCAACAAAAACAAATTACCAGAGAGAGACAAAAAACCAACCCCCCCCCCAGGTCCTGGTAACAGGCCCAGAGCTGTGAGGGCTGCCTGGGGTCTGTGCTCTGGGTCTTGATTCTCCATGAATTCCAAGGAGTGAAGCTCGACTCCCCCACTTCTGCCGGTGGGGGGGGGAAGTGGTGATATAATTAGCATATTCCAATGCTATTGGTTCGTTCCCGAGCTGTTTTACATAGGCCCGCCTCTTCCCCGCTCCCTTCTTCGGCTGGCTGGGTTTTGCGGTATAGGGCTGCCTGCTAGTGCAGTGCAGGGATCGGCGAGGGAGGCTGGCGGCGGCGGTGCTGCTGCTGGCGGCGGGGAGAAGGGAACATTTAAACACTTTTATTTTTCCGGCGTTCTTCCGCCGCCCGGCTGGGAGTGGGGTTGCCGAGCCGCTCCGCGGAGCTGAGCCGGTGCGTGGGCCGGGAAGAGGTCTGTGGAAGGCACAGCGAAGTGGCGAGTGGGCTCCGTCTCCTCTTTCCATTCCCTCTCTGGTTTCCTGCGGGTGCAGCATGAAGTGCAGCTATGGCAAGGCGAGGTAAGACAGTGGTGAGGACGCTGGAAGATTTGACCCTGGATTCTGGTTATGGTGGTGCTGCGGACTCAGTCCGGTCCTCCAACTTGTCCCTGTGCTGTTCGGATTCCCACCCGGCTTACCCCTATGGAGGAAACTGCTGGCAGCATCTAGCTGACTCCATGCACAGTAGGCACAACAGCTTTGACACTGTCAACACGGTCCTAGTGGAAGACTCCGAGGTGCTGGACTGCTCGGGGCAGCAGTGCTCCAGGCTGCTGCCTGACCTTGAGGAGGTCCCTTGGACTCTGGAGGAGGTGGAGGCGCTGCTCCTGCTGCGGCACAGGGAGCCCCGCGGGCCGGCGGCCACCCCCACCAGCCCTGCCAGAGATGCCCTGGCCAAGCTCTCCACCTTGGTCAGCCGGGCGCTGATCCGGATCGCCAAGGAGGCTCAGCGGCTGAGCCTGCGGTTTGCCAAATGCACCAAGTACGAGATCCAGAGCGCCATGGAGATCGTCCTGGACTGGACGCTGGCCTCCGGCTGCACGGCGGCCGCCCTGGGCGCCCTCTCCCTCTACAACATGAGCAGCAGCGGCGGGGACCGCTTCAGCCGGGGCAAATCCACCCGCTGCGGGCTCACCTTCTCGGTGGGCAAGTTCTACCGCTGGATGGTGGACAGCCGGGTGGCCGTGCGCATCCACGAGCACGCCGCCATCTACCTGACCGCCTGCCTGGAGAACCTCTTCCGAGACATCTACGGGCGGGTGATGGCGGGGGGCAGCGCCTCGGCCCACCCGCACCCCAACCGGGGCTCGGGCTCCGGCTCGGCAGCCGCCGCTGGCGCGGAGAAGGACAAGGAGAGCGGCGGCGGCGGCGAAGCGCCCAAGTTTACGGTGGAGTCTCTGGAGCAGACGGTCAATAACGACGCGGAGCTGTGGGGCTTGCTGCAGCCCTACCAGCACCTCATCTGCGGGAAGAACGCCAGCGGTGAGTGCGCGGGCTGTGCCCACCTGTGGGGCCGGGGGTGGGGTGTTAGGGGCTGCCCCCCTCCCCACGTGCCCACCTGTGGGGGTGGGGTGTTAGGGGCTGCCCCCCTCCCCGTGTGCCCACCTGTGGGGCCGGGGGTGAGGGGGTCATGGTGTGCAGCCTTCCCCGTGTGCCCACCTGTGGGGCCGGGGGGGGGGGTGTTAGGGGCTGCCCCCCTCCCCACGTGCCCACCTGTGGGGCCGGGGGTGGGGGGGTCATGGTGTGCAGCCTTCCCCGTGTGCCCACCTGTGGGGCCAGGGGCAGGTGGGTGGCGGGCACGGTATGCAGCCCTCTCGGTGTCAGTGCAGTGGGCGGGGGAAGGAGGGTTATAGTCTGTGACCACCTGGGATGCCAGCGGGGAAGGGGGGCCCTGGCCACCTAGGCCGTTCTTGTGCCCCTCAAAGTTTGCGCTGTGAGCAGAGTATGTGACGAGTATTGCAGGGAAACCCAGCCCCCAAATGCGCGCGAATGTTGCGCATTTTGACACTTTTCTTTTTTTATTTGGATGAAGTATCAGCTGTAGCCAGCCAGCCAACCAACCAAAAATCCCTTCTGCGACCCGCAGCCGCTGGGGCCCCCTCCCTGCGCCCAGACCCCCGCACTTTGCGCGCAGGCCCTGGGAGCCGCAGTTTTGCGCATCCGGAGCGGGAAGGCTGATCGGGGAAGCCAGGACTCCCTCTCGGGAAGGGCTGAGCACCTGTAGTGAGTGGGAGCTGCAGATGCTCAGCATCTCCCAGGATCTGGCCCTTGGGGAGCGTAGAGAGCCCCCCCCGCGCATCTAGGAAGCGCAGATGGCTGCGCTTTGCAGGGTAGCTAAGCCCCATCCTGCAGCCCTGAGGGGCTCAACTCGCGCCGGCGAAGTGCGCCCGCCGGAGGGTTGCGCACTCGGGGTGAGGCTGTTGGTAATTAGCCCGCCGGCTGCTGCCCTCCCGCTTGCTGCGCCTTCTGCAGGTCGAGCTGGAGGTGTTTTCCACCCTATTGTGTCGGATCGGCTTTTACCCCATGTACATTTGGTGTCAAGCCGTTTTCACCTTGAACACAGAATTTTAGCGGGACACGAGGAGACTGTAAATCGGGGCTAGAAAGAGCCTTCGTCCTGCATCAATTCCTCCCCCCCTCTCCCGGCCATCTGTATGGAGTACCATGCCGCAAGTGTCTGCGGCGTGCTAAGACTTCAGTCCTATAGAGCTGCGGGGAGAGAGGTGTGGGGGTGGAAGAGGAACAGGTCCTTCTGCATCACAAAAAATGCGCGGCCGATCTCATTATGGGGGGGGGGGGGCTGTCAGACACCCCGTGTTGCTCTCTTGGGGGTTCAGCGCTACGGTACCGTATGGATGTGTGTGATTCCGCTGCAGCCTGTCGCCAGCACAATGGAGTCGGGGGAGGGGGTGGGAAGAGGGTCTTGGTGGCATTTTTAGGCACTATTTACAGTGACATCCCTAATGAACTTTCTGGCATCACGACTGATGGGTTGATTGAACGGCTCCTGTGTTGTTTTTTTGGGGGGAGGGAGGGTTGTTTTGTTTTTGGTTTTTTTAGGGGCTTCTCAAAATGGTTGGGTTTCAGCGACGCTTGAGTTATAGACACACACTTCAAAGCTTCAATTTTCCACAGGAAATGGTACAAACGTAACTGAACACTCGAAAATGAAATAAAACTTTATTTCATATGCGGTGGTTTGGGCAGAGACTGCGTGGTTGGAGCTCAGATGCAGTCTTTCTGGGCAGATTTCATTCATGTTGCTGCTTGTTTACCGAAAGCTTGACACACATGCAACACGATGATGCATCAACTTCCTGAGGATTTTTCTTTTTAGGAGGTGTCCAACGTTTTAATGGTTTAGCTCTCATTTAATAAAACCCCGGTCCCTGGAATTGAAATTTCTTCTATTGCCAGCTAACCTATATTCATAGATTTAGGGAAAATGCAACAAACATATATGATATGTTTAGTGGACTCAAACTGAAATTGTTTACTCACTCACTCACTCTCTCTCTCTCTCTCTCTCTCTCTCTCTCTTTATTAACCTAAAGGAAAATTTGTATACAGCTGAGATGTAAAATACTGTTTTGAAAACAAGAAACTGAGTTCAGCTTCTGTCATGTCTATAATTTAACTCTAAGTTACTATAGCCCAACCGTTGCTTTATGCACGATTACCTGTTTTGAGACATCCTTTCTCCCAGAAAGGATCTAGAGGGATGCAATACAGAGGCAAAACAAAGGGGTAGAACCCCAGCTGGTGTAAATTGTCATAGCTGCATCTGTGTCAGCTTTCTATTATGGAGCTATGACCACCTCCACAAACTGATCTGCCCCAAGAGCTTTATTTAGCCTTAAATCAGAATTTCTTTGCTGTTAATGGGTTGTCTCTCATGATCCTTATGCTTTGTGTGTGCATGCATATGTTGTTTTTAGTGGTGTTACTGCCGTGTTTTTTCCTTTAGTCACATTATTGTGCCTGTACGTTTCAGATGGCACCATTTTTCATTTCTGATGTTGCAGTGCGGTCCCTACAGACCTGTGTTGAGTCTTTCATTTTGTTACTCCCATTGTAGCGCCTCTGTGGATTTAAATTAACTTAATTCATGACCCTCATTCATCTCATTTTCAGAGACTTTGAGTTTTTCCTCTCCATTTTGTTTGTTGCTTTACCTAGCAATACCTCATTTGTGGCTCAGTCCTCAGTCAAGCAAAACTCTCTGCCATCAGTTGGAATCTTGCCTGAGTAAAGATGCTAGAATCAGACCATAACTAATTCATCTTGCTTTGCCTCTTCCTCTAGGCTCCATCCCCCGCATCTCCATCCTCTACATGTAAATGACTGAGTTCTTTATAGTTTTATAATTTATAGTTTGGTATACTATCTTATATTTAGTGGAGATTTTGTGCAAGGAATGCAGAATCAGGCCTCATTGTGATACAGGATATCTTTTATTTTCATAGAATCATAGAAATGTAGGGCTGGAAGAGACCTTGGGAGACCAAGTCCAGCCCCCTGTGCTGAGGCAGGACCAAGTAAACCTAGACCATCCTTGGAAGGTGTTTGCCCAACCTGTTCTTAAAAACCTCCAATAATGGTATTCCACAACCTCCCTTGGAAGCCTGTTCCAGAACTTGACTACCTTTATAGTTACCAAGTTTTTCCTAATATCTAACCTACATCTCCCTTGATGCAGATTAGGCCCATTACTTGTTTTATCTTTAGTGGACATGGAGAAAAACTGATCACTGTCCTCTATAACAGCTCTTAACATATTTGAAGATTGTTATTAGGTCCCTGCTTAGTCGACTTTTCTCAAAAAACTGGGCATGTTTAGTCTTAACCTGACCTATGAGGAAAGGTTTTCTAAACCTTTTATTATTTTTGTTGCTCTCCTCTGGACTCTCTCCAATTTATCCACATTTTCCCCAAAGTGTAGTGCCCAGTATTGGACACAGTACTGCAGCTAAGGCCTCATCAGTGCCGAATAGTGGGACAATTACCTCCTGTGTATTACATACAACTCCTGTTAAGACACCCCAGAATATTAGCCTTTTCCACAACTGCATCACATTTTTCACTCATATTCAATTTGTGATCTGCTATAACCCCCAGATCCTTTTCAGTTGTACTACCACCTAAGCAGTTATTCTCCATTTTGTAGCTATGCGTTTAATTTTTCCTACCTAAGTTAAGTACTTTGCACTTATCTTTATTAAATTTCATCTTGTTGATTTCAGACTAATTCTCTAATGTCATTTTGAATTCTAATGCTGTCCTCCAAGTGCTTGCAAACCCTCCGAGTTTGAGATTATGGGCAGATTTTGTAAGCATACTCTCCACTCCCTTATCCAAGTCATTAATTAAAACATTGAATAATACTGGACTCAGGACTGGCCCCTTTGGGACCCCACTAGATATACCCTCCCAGTTTAACCGTAAACCATTGATAAATACTTGTTGAGTGTACAGTCTTTCAACCAGTTTTTCACCCACTTTATAGTAATTTCATCCAGACCACATTTCCCTAGTTTGCTTATGAGATTGTCCTGTGGAACTGTCAGATGCCTTACTAAAATAAAAATGTCATGTCATAGGTATTAAACCAGTTATTAGCTCTCATTCCCTGCTAAATAGAGGACCTACACTTTCCTTCATTTTTCTTTTGCTCCTAATTTATTTAAAAAACCTCTTCCTATCGTCTTGTATGTCCCTTGCTAGGTATAACTCATTTTGTGCCTTAGTCTTTCTGATTTTGTTCCTATATGCTTATGCTATTCTTTTATACTCCTTCTGATTTATTTCAAGTGCTCACTATCAGCGCTGAGCATTTTCATAACAATTTGTTATAAATGCTAAAATGATTATATTCTCCTCCCCCACCTCTGAAAGGTTTGTTTAGTTTATTTACTGAAATAATCCACACAGTACTTCTATAAGGGAGGGAAATATGATCTCTGTTTCACAGATGTGGAACTGAGGCACAGAGAGATTCACACTGACTTGTCCAAAGTTGTACAGCAAGCCTATGGTAGGAGCCAAGAACTTCTGAAGCCACATCCTTTGGTCCCTGTTCAGTGGCATAACCATCCTTCCTCTGTACTCACCACTTGAGTTACAACCATAACAACAGTTGGGTATCTAACAATGCTTTCCCCACTCTTCCAATCTACCCTCTCCAAATGCCCAGGAGATAATGTAGGGTATAGTGTGTGTGGATGGTTCATAAATCGGGGCCCCAATTATACTGTCAGTGGCATGTGAACAACAGTTACACATGCATTGATCTGGGTGGGAGTAACAAATGCATACAATGGCCCACCAGACCCTGATGGAAGCTAATTCCAGAGTCAAGGACCCCTTATGGGGAACACCTTACCAGTAGACCCAAGCCATGTGAATTGGGGGACTCCAGACTTTGTGCCTTTGCTGATTGCAACTGTGGCAGTACCACTCAAGGAGGGAGGAAGTCTCTGTAGCAGGCAGGTCTCAAATCATTTAGGGTTTTATAGGTTCAAGTCCACACCTTAAATTCCACCTGGAAACAAAACAGGCAACCAGTGAAGATCACAGAACACCAATGTTTCTTCTAGCAAGAGGCTTGCTTGGATATCAGAGTCTGTATCTGAATATGAAATGGTTGCAAGCTATGAGGCTGTTTTAAACTGTAAGAAGGGATGGAAGTGGTGGAAAAGTGTCCTCAGGATTGGAGAGACACAAATTACTCTTTCATGGCATTCCCCAATCAGTTGTGCCCAGTGTTTACTCGCCACATTTGAGGATCCAGCCCAGTATTTTTAACCATAGTTAGATCCTCAGCAGCTCCTGGATGTCCTAACATGATCTGTGTTACAAAGTAACCTTCTACCAATGGTGGTCACACCCTTGAGTCAGTGTGGCTGATATAGTCCTTGCCAGTTCTTCTACTTGCTTCCGCCAGTTGTTTCCTCCAACCCACTAGCCTTGTTGGGATTGAGTTCAGCCAGCTACCTTAACCCAAGCAAGCCCTGATCTTATACACTGGCTCATTCATTGCAGTGCACTGCTGAGTGAGAAATAATGGAGAGGTAGACTACATTGTAGCCTCCTCACTAACCCTCCCACAGGCCTCAAATACATATATTTTACAGAAGGGGTGACAAAATGGAACCCCGCGGTTCCCACAACAGAACCATTGGGGAAGATATGTACTACCCATTGCAACTGCAGCTGAGTTCATTTCAAGTTCTGTATTGCAACCCAATTACCTCAGAATTACTCAGTATTTTTTTCTGGACAACTAGAGGTTTTAATATAATGGCTGAATGAAAATTAAATACTTTACATCTGGGCTCTGGGATTTTGTTGATACACAAATTTAAAAGCTCCATCAAACATTACACATTTTGTATGTCATAGTATGTTTTCTTTTTTTCTTTTTTTCACTAAGAAACTACTTTTATGGCCAGATCCAAAAGACTCTGACATCAGTGGAAAGGATCTCACTGACTTTGATGGGCCTTGGGTCAGGCATTTACTGTGCAACCTAGGAACCAAGGCCTTTATTTTCCATTTTCCTAGGAAAACTCAAGGGAGGGGTAAAAATAGCCCAGTATTATCTAGGCTCCATCTGAACTAAACTGAGGATTGGTATTAGCTTTAGTCTATAGTATAGTATATAGGGAATGGGTAGTAGTTTAGAAGCCCTCTAGTGGGTCTCCCTGTCTTCTATTGCAGAAGTCACTAGATTCTACCAGAGCCACAGTGTGCACATGCAGTATGTGTGTAGGTATAGTGTGTATATATAATATATGTATGTATGTAGCTAAGCCTTGTTTCCTTATAGTTATTAAATGCAGTCATTTATGTGGCTTCTTTATATTCCTAATGTTGCATACAGAGCAAAGACACAGCAAATTGAAGAAAAACTGGGGTTAGGATGGGATTGGCTAATGTGTGTTAACGAACCCTGATCTAACGTTGACCTCTTTTCCTAATCTAGGCAAACTCTGGAGACTGAAAAGCAGATCACAGACAATAGTAAACTTGTATAGTTTAACTAAACATGTTAAAGTTTAAAAACATTATATAAATAAGCTATTATCTGGATTAATTGTAAACGCTTTGTTGTTGTCTCTATTGTATTGCTTCTGTTATTGCCATTAAGGTTGTAGGTGCACTGTAAAAATAAATCTGAAACTTCGTTTGAGCTGCCATCTTAATGTGACATCAGAATATTTAGGGACAGATAAAGACCAGTCTTGACTAACAGACCTTTTCTTTTTTCTTTTCTTTTAATTCCAATTCTACAATCATAGTTTTTCCCCATGCTGCAGTCTCCTCATTTGCTAGGAAAAAAACTAAGCATCTTTTGGATTTATTTATACTCCTTGTTTCAGATAGTCTCCTGTTACCTTTTCCCCCCATACATTTCTTTCTACTTGAGTTCCCTATTCAGAGGCTGAAATCTGTAGTGGGATCATGTATGACCCCCACTTTTCTTATGTCCTCTTATCAACAGCTGTGTATGAAAAATTCTACTGTTGTGCTCCGATTGATCTCAGTAGGGCAGTAACTCTGAATTCTAATGATGGCAACGTAAAGGTCAACATTAACTCGGTCACTGCTGATTTTTTAATAAACATCCAGCCACTTTGGATTGCAGGCTGATCTTAAAGGAAGTACCAGTGCTGTTTCCCTCCAATCTTGCTCGCCACACCTTGCATCAGCACCTACTTGCACTCCTCATCTCTTCCCAGCTTCAGCACCTTTCCAATTCCTTCCACTTACACCATCACCAGTACCAGGTCATATGCTCACACCCAGTCCCAGCACCACACTGAACTGACAACCTCACCACCAGTGCATTTCTCCATACATCACTTTACAGCACACCTCTGCATGTGGAAGGTTTCAATAGAGTAAAGAATATTAGGAAAACAGTCACATGCAGAATATTTTTTCCCCTTGGTTTTTTCTGCTTTTTGTTTCTGGCCAAAAGAGATTAATTTAGCCTATCATGTGTAATCTATAAATATAATTACCATGCAGCCAATAAATATTTCAAGATATTTTTAAAATGTATAGATGCAGTCAAAAGTAAACTCAATATAGTCTGCATAATTGGTTACATGTACTATTACTTCAACAGAGGTGTTCAATTGAACCATCTGAAAAGGCGTATTTTCCACAGAAGTACATCAGCTGAAGCATCAAATCTGAAAACTGCTTCTATGCTGGTCTTTCATGGATTCCTTAGAAGAAATATTCTTTAGCAGTGGGACAAGCTTGCTTGATTTTTGTTTGATAGTTACATTTCTTTAAATTTGCCATGATTTCCCTCCCTCCTGCCCCCCCTCTTCTCTCCTCCCCCCCCCCCCCCCCCCCCCCCCCCCCCCCCCCCCCCCCCCCCCCCCCCCCCCCCCAAGAATGGAGAAATCTCTGTGTTGTGGGCTCAGAAAAACATAATTTGGAGTGTAATCACTCATTATACATTCTATAAAGTAAAACTAGTTTTCTGTGAAATTAGGGGTAGGAGGTTATTGAACAAATGCAATGAATCAGTGAGAGGTTTGGTTTATTTTCACATGGGTAGAATGAGGTGAGGTATATGTTACAGCAGCTTGGAAACAAGGAGCCATTATGTATGTTTGTCAGTTTAGTAGAATGGATGTATAACAAACACCTACTGTAGTAGCTTGCTGAGGTGCTGGAGACTTGTTTTAGTTTTATTTTAATAAACATTTCACTTTGAATTAACTTGGTGTTGAATTGTGTTTTGACGTGTGTACACACTTGGATTGGAATCCTTGAATTCTTAAATGGTGGGTCTAGATTTCCTTTCCACAATGGCTTCTGGGTTATGAACAAGGCATGCAACATGGTCCACATTTGGTTTTGTTGTTAGTGTGTTTAAAACTGCTGAACTTGAATTAATATGCAAATTAGACACTATCAATTTAGGCTTGAATAGAGACTGGGAATGGCTGAGCCATTACACACATTGAATCTATTTCCCCATGTTAAGTATTCTCACACCTCTTGTCAAACTGTCTGTAATGGGCTATCTTGATTATCACTACAAACGTTTTTTCTCTTAATTAATTAGCCTCTTAGAGTTGGTAGGACAACTCCCACCTTTTCATGTTCTCTGTATGTGTATATATATATCTCCTCACTATATGTTCCATTCTATGCATCCGATGAAGTGGGCTGTAGCCCACAAAAGCTTATGCTCAAATAAATTTGTTAGTCTCTAAGGTGCCACAAGTACTCCTGTTCTTTTTGCGGATACAGACTAACACGGCTGCTATTCTGAAACCTGTGTTTAAAGAGGCTTCCTAATTCTAGCAACATTGATTTAAAGATAATCCGGGCAAATACCCTCAGACATGCACATGTGGCTCCCATTGGTTTCTGAGGCAGCTACATATGCATGTCCAAGGCCAGAATTTATTTTTAACAAATCAGAGAGGTGGGACTTCTTGTCACTGTCATTAGAGTGGTGTCAATCATGCTGCTGTTGCCATTCTTTTGAGTTGATTTTGATTCATGCACTCACTCCATACTAAGTTGCACCTGTGCTTTGCTCTATTTGCCCCTGGACACATTTTGAAAAGTTATAATAATAGACTACTCCAGTAACACCCTGTTCAACTGATAACAAGCATATATTATAACGTAACAGTTGCAAACATGTTTAAGATCTTTACAAACTCCCACCAGAGTTCTCCCAGCACCTGGCAGCTTGGGAAAAGAAATGAGCCTTTTTAATATAATTTAAAGGCTGATTTTTGTAAAACGGAGACAATTTCAGATGGGAATAAGGATCAGAGCAAATTTCAAGGCTGAGGCGACTCACAGAGCGAGCAGCTGGCTCCTCTCTCTGTGGCAGAGTGGCAAAGGGAATCTTTCAGACAAGTAGGTTCTGGGCTATTAAGGGCCAGTTAAGTATACGGTGTTAATCTCATTCAGTCAAGACTACCTGTTTGTTAAACATCCTGGGCCATTTTGGTAACACTGAGTAAATCTGCATTAAATCCATTGGGCCAAATTCTGTCATCCTTAATTGACTTAAGTGGGAGTATTGTTCGATTAAGGACTATATAATTTGACCCAGACTTCATTGGCATTAGTCCAGACTTCCATGGATATAACTGAATTCAGAATTTGGACCTTTATGTACTTACAGTTGAGTCAATACTAGATATTTTCAGTAATTCTAACTTTTTAAAAAAAATCCTAAAATATGGAAGCAGAAGAGACAAACACTTTATTCTTTGAGTGGTTGGTGTATGAAAGCAAAGTTCTGATGAAGGGTCTGAGCTGCAAGTTTTGTTTGAAGTTGGAGTGTCAGCTAGGAGTTAGTGAGTGTAACTGAGCCAGGAAGGAAGGGGAATACTCTGAGGCTGGCAAATTCAGGGTCTGATCCTATAGACTTTACACGTGTGGCATTCCCATTGGTTTTACTGGAATTATTTCCATAATAGTAGCAGGACTGGGCTCTAAATGAGCAGAGAAAAGGGAATTCCAGAGGAAATTAATGAAGGGGGCCACAGGACCCTTTCAAGGGAACAGAGAATCTGAATAAATTGTCCATGAACAGAGGGGAGAGGTAAATAACCCTGGGAGATAGGGTGACCAGATACAGTCCTGATTTTTGGGTGTTTTTTTATATAGGCTCCTATTACCCCTCACCCTGTCTCGATTTTTCACACTTGCTGTCTGATCACCCTACTGGGAGAGTGTCTGGGTATTTAAAGGTATTATGCTTTTAAATCCCATTACTGTAAAACCTTGCTTACCCAGATGTAACCAGGAGGGTAGGGTGGGGTGGCATCCCTGCAACAGCTACAGTGAATAAACTTGAATGGTCCTGGAGAATCCTCCAATTATCAATTTAATTGATCCTTTACTGGATAGTAGGGAGTTCTGGATATAGTGCCTTTTATGTATTGTATTTGGCTATGTTGGAATGTATTTAGGCTGTGGAATCAAGCACCATGATCTTAACTACGCAAAGGCTTGCAAATAGGAACCAAGCACAAGAATGAAGGGGAGAGATAAGGGAGTCACCTGTAGGGAAGGAAGCAGGGACTAAATGCTCCTGCTTCTCCGGGACTAAGGGGGTATTTTCAAGTATCTGAGAGACTGTGCAAGACTTACAAATTCTTCAGCTGGAAGGTACTGAATTGTTCACTAACAGAAGGAAGGAGGAACATTAGAAGTGAGATTCATCTCAGATGGGTGATTGCAATAAGCAGTGCAGAGAAAGCTGGGAAGCTTTTACAACATTGCATACAATAGTTTCCAACATATCACAGAAATGAATAACTTTACTGAAGCATAGATTGTACATCCATGCATGAGAGTTATTTTGCAACAAGCCTCAAAAGAATGAATGAAAATAGTAAGAGCTAGATTTTGTTCTCAGAAAAGCTATTATTTCAGTTGATGTCTATAAATTAACTGTTATAAATGTTAATATTTGTTAAAATTTTCCTAGGGCTATTTGTTTTTTCACTTCTCTAAAGCAGATTTTCTTTAAAGATACACATACAGTATGTTCCAAATGTACTGTATATGAACCCTATCCTGTAGTCCTCACTTGGGCAAAATGTCCATTGACTTCAATGGGAATGTTGTCTGTGCAAGGACAGCGGGATTTAGCTCCAGTATTGGATAATAAATTAAAGGGACAGTGAGTCAAATTTTAGCCCCAAATTTAGATTTTGTAAAAATAAACTTTTATAAAACTCAAGATCAATAACAACAATGTTGACATGAAAATTTGTTTTTAATTCCAACAAAAAGGGTTCTTTTCAGTGTTGTTGTGATGACAACATTCTGCTACAAACTGAGAAGTGAAACTGACTAGAAATGGAATGCAAACCATACTGAAATTGCCTCACCTATTTTCATTGGCCAATTTAGGAAACATTAAAGATAATTAATCAAGCAGCATATATTTTGGGGAGTAAATTATATTTTAAAAATGAAAATTCAGTTTTAGTGATCTGGCATGTTCTTAGTAAGAACAATGGCTTTTTAAAAAAAATCTGATTCTTTTAACCTATAAGTAATTACAAAAAAAACCCAACCCTAGTTAGGGACCTGCTATAATTTTATGTTGCTATCAACCTATAATCTAGAATTCCTGTATATTACTATACTCACAAAATGTTGCCCTTTGCATTTGGTTAGGTTTGGCTAGTGAAAACAATCCTGCAAGCTGATAAATATAGAAACAGACCAATAATGTGCAAAATATTTTTATTGCTTGCAGTACCTAATCTAGATAATATTAACAGAATCATAGAAATGTAGGACTGGAAGGGACTCAATAGGTCATCTAGTCCAGTCCCCTGCAATGAGGCAGGACTAAGTATTATTTAGATCAGTGGTCCCCAACCTTTTTCGTCTGGTGGGCGCCAGATGACGAGCCACGGAGGACAGAAAATCGGCGGCATTTCAGCGGCGACGCCTATTGACATTGCTGCTTGTCCTACGGCATTTCGGCGGATGCTCGTCCGCCGGCCAGTATGCGGGCGCACTTAGACGCCCCGACGGGCGCCATGGCGCCCGCGGGCACCGTGTTGGGGACCCCTGATTTAGATCATCCCTTGCAGGTGTTTGTCTATCCTATTCTTTAAAACCTCGAATGCTTAACTACCCGGACAGTTAGGAAGTTTTTCCTAACGTCTAACCTAAATCTCCTGTGCTGCAGTTTAAGGCCATTACTTCTTGTCCTGTCCTCAGTGGATAAGCAGAACAATTTATCACTCTCCTATTTATAACAAACTTTTTTATACTTGAAGACTTACGTCCCCTCTCAGTCTTCTCCAGACTAAACAAACCTAATTTTGTCAATCTTTCCTCACCAGTAATATTTTCTAGACCTTTAATAATTTTTATTGCTCTCCTCTGGACTTTCTCCAGTTTGTCTGCATCTATCCCAAAGTGTAATGCCCAGAACTGGACACAGTACTCTACTTGAGGTCTTATCAGTGCTGAGCAGAGTAGAAGAATGATTTTTTTATGTCCTGATTACAACACTCCTGCTAATACATCCGAGAATATTTGCTCTTTTTGCAACAGTATTACGTTGCTGACTCATATTTAGTTTGAGATCCACTATAACCCCTCAGATCCTTTTCTGCAGTACTACTTCCTAGGCAGTCATTCCCATTTTGTGTTTGTGCAAAGTGTAGTACTTTGCATTTGTCCTTATTGAATTTTATCCTATTTACTTCACGTCATTTGTCCAGTCTGTCAAGATCAATCCTGTACTCCAAAGCACTTTAAACTGCTCTCTGCTTGGTATTGTCTGCAGACTTTATAAGTGTACTCTCTGTGCCATTATCCAAATCATTTATGAAAATATTGAACAGAACCGGACCCAGGACAGATCCCTGCAGGGTCCCACTCAATGTGCTCTTCCAGCTTGACTGTGAACCACTGATAACTTCTCTCTGAGTATGGTTTTACAACCGGTTGTGCACCCACTTTATAGTAGGTTTGTCTAGAATATATTTCCCTAGTTTGCTTATGAGAGGGTCATGTGAGATGGTATCAAAGGCCTTACTAAAGTTGAGATATACCACATCTACTCTTCTCCCCCCCCTCCTCCCTCCCCTCCCGGCAAAGACTTGTTACCCTTTCATAGAAGGATATTAGGTTGGTTTGACTTGACTTGTTTTTGACAAATCCATGTTGATTGTTCACAAAACACCCTCTGTGGTGGAAGTTAACTACAGTTAAGGTAACCAGAAAACCGTAAAATATTTAGTCTTTGAGTTTGGGAAGAAATAACAAACTTCTCATAAGATAAAAAATTCTGAACTTCCTTAGCAGGATTCTTCCAGCCAAAAGCTGGAAATCACTGTAGATAGTTCAGTGAAGCCATCTGCCTAATGCATGCTAGCAGTTAAAGCAGGATGCTTGAATTTTTTTATTAAGAGATTAACTATAAAATAGAAAATACTATAGCAACATTATGGGCCAAATCCTGTCCCCCTTAATCATACACATAGCATAATTTATTTCTAGCAAGGATAGGCTCTCACCCTTGTTGAATGCACATATGAAGCCAGTTGTGGGGTTTCTAAGGAGACATGGGCTGTGATTTAGTCAACTTCCTGAGGACTTTCAGCTCTATGCTTCAGTCACTTCCAGCTAGGCTGGTGTAGTGGAATGCACACCTATTTGAGACTAAAGGACTAGCTGGCCAAAGCTGTGTCCAGAAGAGATTTAGTTGATGTTAGTGGATTGGAGAAAGAGACCAGATTACTTGGGTTAGCAGGATTTTATTGTCACCTTTATTAGAGGTATCCATTTACTACATTAATCATTGCTTCACATGCTGGGGTGCTCCTGGATGCACGGGTAGTGGCTGAATCCCAGAGCACTTTTCTTTCATCTATGGTAGGCACAAAGAGTGCAGCTTTTTCGTTTGGGTACAGACCTTGCTACAATTATCCATGCCTTTTGTCATCTCGAGATTAGGTTACTGTAATGCACTCTACCTCAGGCTATGTATCGAGACCATTTGGGAATTGAATCAGAATGCGGCTGCCTGCTTATTAGCTGTGTGTGTCATGCAGGCAGCAGTTTACACCAGTGCTCCACAATCTGCACTGGCTACAAACTAGTGTCCGGTGGAGTTCAAGGTGTTTGTTTTAACCTTTACAATTCAAAAAAACTGCTATAGCTGTGATTAAGGAAGGGGTTTGAGCTGGGGCTCCCTCAGTTGAATGAGAGGGGACTTTGCCATTTGTTCCCTCCTTTGGTCCACTAGAGTCTGGATTTGTGAAGCCTCCGGGAATACCGTAAAGCTATCCATATGTGGGGAGAGGGGGCTTGATTGGTTGAGGATGTGATGGGTTTGTTACTGCTGCTGGGTGGGTGATCTGACAAGGGAAATCTCATGGAATGATCTGATGTTGTTGACCTGAAAGGTATATGAATATTCATAGAACTGGAAGGGACCTTGAGAGGTCATCTAATCCAGCCCCCTGCACTCATGGCAGGACTAAGTATTATCTAGACCATCCCTGACAAGTGTTTGTCTAACCTGCTCTTAAAAATCTCCAATGATGGAGATTCCACAACCTCCCTAGGCAATTTATTCCAGTGCTTAACCACCCTGACAGTTAGGAAGTTTTTCCTAATGTCCAACCTAAACCTCCTTTGCTGCAATTTAAGCCCATTGTTTCTTGTCCTATCTTCAGAGGTTAAGAGAACAGTTTTTCTCCCTCCTCCTTGTAACAACCTTTTATGTACTTGAAAACTGTTATGTCCCCCCTCAGTCTTCTCTTTTCCAGACAAACAAACCCAGTTTTTCCAATCTTCCCTCATAGGTCATGTTTTCTAGACCTTTAATCATTTTTGTTGCTCTTTTCTGGACTTTCTCCAATTTGTCCACATCTTTCCTGAAGTATGGCGCCCAGAACTGGACACAATACTCTAGTTGAGGCCTAATCAGTGCGGAGTAGAGCGGAAGAATTACTTCTCGTGTCTTGCTTAGAACACTCCTGCTAATACATCCCAGAATGATGTTAGCTTTTTTTTGCAACAGTGTTACACTGTTGACTCATATTTAGCTTGTGATACATTATGACCCCCAGATCCTTTTCCGTAGTACTTCTTCCTAGGCGGTCATTTCCCATTTTGTATGTGTGCAACTGCTTGGTCCTTCCTGAATGGAGTACTTTGCATTTGTCCTTATTGAATTTCATTCTATTTACTTCAAACCATTTTTCCAGTTTGTCCAGATCATTTTGAATTTTAATCTTATTCTCCAAAGCACTTGCAACCCCTCCTAGCTTGGTATCGTCCGCAAACTTTATAAGTCTACTCTCTATGCCATTATGTAAATAATTGATGAAGATATTGAACAGAACCGGACCCAGAATGGATCCCTGTGGGACCCCACTTGTTATGCCCTTTCAGCATGACTCTGAACCACTGATAACTACTCTCTGGGATCGGTTTTCCAACCAGTTTTGCACCCACCTTATTGTAGCTCCATCTAGGTTGCATTTCCCTAGTTTGTTTATGAGAAGGTCATGCGAGACAGTATCAAAAGCTTTGCTAAAGTCAAGATATACCATGTCTACCGCTTTCCCCCCTATCCACAAGGGTTGTTACCCTGTCAAATAACGCTATCAGATTGGTTTGACATGATTTGTTCTTGACAAATCCATGCTATTACTTATCACTGTATTATCTTCTAGGTGTTTGCAAATTGATTGCTTAATTATTTGCTCCGTTATCTTTCCGAGTACAGAAGTTACTGGTCTGTAATTCCCTGGGTTGTCCTTATTTCCCTTTTTATAGATTGGCACTATATTTGCCCTTTTCCAGTCTTCTGGAATCTCTCCCATCTTCCATGACTTTTCAAAGATAGTCGCTAATGGCTCAGATATCTCCTCAGTCAGCTCCTTGAGTATTGTTGGTTTTAAATTTAGTTATGGTTCCAGAGTCTTGAGATTGTCATAAGACATCAAATACAGAAATACTGTTCTGGCATGAGAAAGGTAAGCATGATTTAGCCCCTACATAAAAGGAACCCCTGCAACTTGAGGTATGTGTTAAGTTTTGGTTGCCTCACCTTCAGGAAGATATTCCCTGTCAGACACTGAATAGGGCAATGAAAACGTTTAGAGGCGTGATGGGGATTATTTATATGTGATGACAAACAACAAAGACTGAGTTGTATGGTCTGGAAAGAAGTATAAGAAGGGATTTGGTTGAGGCATACAAAGTAATGAAGGGCAAAGTGGAAACTGATCGGACACACCCCTTTTTTTTTGCCCAGAGCCATACTGTGAGATCATTAAATTTAAACCGAAAGGCAGTACATCTAAAACAAATAACAGGAACCTCTTCTTTATGTCGCATATTGGCAACTTGTGGAGTACAGTGCTGCAGGAAGTCACTGGCAAAAAGCTTAGCAGGATTATAAGTGGGCAGGATAAGTATGACTACAGTATTAATATTTGCTGTTATGCAAAACCGTTCATCTCCTGTTTCAGGGTGCAAGCTTCATCCTCCCCAGACCTCTAAGCACTGCACCAGGCTTTTGACCTTCCCCTAAGGCATTGCTCAGTGAGTAATATGGGAATAGAGATCCATTCCTGGAGCCCTTACTGACATGCATTAATCCAATTAACTTCAATAGACCTGCTTGTGTGAATGAGTAAAGATTGCAGGATTGAATGGTCTAATGATCTGAACTGCTCAGTTATGACCATTGCAATAGGGCTGATTCTGCAATCCTGATTCTACTGAAGCCAATGGAAGCTTTGCCTGTGTTAGGAATGCTAGTTGGGGACCCTGTGTTTTCAGCAAATCGTCAAGATGTAGGTGTTTTTGCTATAAATCAGAGGTTCAGTATTTGCTAAAGGAAGTCTCTAGTAAGTTTACTGCATTCTTACTTAGTCTTTCTAAAATGTTTTTTAAATCATCATCTGGACTGACTTTTCTTTAAACAAAAATATTGACTGTAGCCAGAAGTAACCTATCTAGAAGTAATGTTAAAATTACAAGATATTTGAAAAAGAATCTCCAACAATTTGCATTTGATTAGGGACAGGTGTTTAACTTTCACACAGCTGGTTTTTGTATCATTGCTGGAAATTTTGACCTACTAGAATAAAAACTTCACTAAATCTGGCATCCTTGCTGTAGCATTGTAAACTTGATGTTCACAAGGGAGAAGAATGTGAGATACCACTTTCATTACTGTGGATCGTTACATCAATAATGTAGTAATGTAATGGGAGGAATAATGAGTTCTAATGGTGTAACAAGTGTGTTTACTGGTACTGTATTACAATTAATTGTGGCTTTCTTGGAATTAAGTGCTATTGGACAACTTCTATTAAAACTTAAACTTAACCTCCCTAATGCAAGGACTTCAGTAGCCTTAGCTGATCATCTCTCCAAGACATCAAGTGTGTGCCCCGTTAAGTGAGAATGGTGGGTAGTTGATTGCTCTTTAGGTCATGTAATCATTTAGAATGTGTTGTCTATTCCCATGATGATGCTGGGGGTGGGGATTGGAGTTGGAAATGCCCTGGAAATGTTACAAGTTAAAACTCATTGGACCAAATTATCTGCTGGTGTAAATGTGAAAAATGCCACTGAAGCCTATGAAGCTGTAGCAGTTTACAGGGGCAGAGACTTTGGCCTATTGCCTGGAACACTCCACCCTGCAAGGATGTTTTGATCTTGCTGGAAAATGCTAAATGGTAGCAGCTGACTCACTGAGGCAGGTGGCTTGTTACACCCCACCCCAAGGTAGAGGAGACAGGAATAGCGTGCGTGTGTGCGTGCGCCTACCAGTCCTGAGGCAGTGTTCAGTGAGGCCTGGGGCTTTGGCATGAGCTGGCATCTGATCTGCCACCATCACAGCATGTTCTTCCTCATGTTTGTCTGGGATAGGGAAGGGGATTGTGCCCACACCAGAGGGGCCAGGCAGCATGACCTTCAAGTAGCATGGAACCAGAGGATCTGTGGTGAAACAATCTATCTCCACTGATTCTGGAGCTGCTGTATGGACAGGCAACCCCTCCTTGCTGTTGCTTAGGGCCCTTTCCCCCTATGGCTACGCCTCTCTTTCTGAGGGGGCGAGAAGCATTATGGGGAGAGCTAATCCTGCTTGTAGCAGCATTAACTTCATCATGGACTTCTTCTTGGAAATCCACTGAGTCTGGAGGGGAGCGTTCCAGGTAGATTTGCTGCTCTCCGGAGACCTGCAGAGCCCCAAAATGTGCAAGGGAGCATCCCCTGGCTCGGGCAGGACATGCAGCATAGAGTAAGTTCTGCTCCCCAATACCATGTGTTTAAGGCACCTTATAACCATATATGGTTTTGTGCCTGTAATGGGGTGCAGACTCACCACAGCAGTGCCTCCTGCTGGTTGGTTTGGGAATTAGCTCTTTCAGCCGTTGCCTTTGCTAGCCGTGTCTCACCCACCATTACTCTCTCGGTCTTCACCATCCTCACAGTCAGACCCATGTCACTTCTGGACCGTGGCGTCCGCTTCTGGTCACTGCCCTCTGGCTGTGCCCGCTCTGCTGACTCTCCCCCCCCCCCCCCCC